>CM023481.1:95339853-95459705 GCA_013339685.2 Hyalomma asiaticum
TTGCAGGAATACATGCGGTTTAATCGGCGGTTCTACGGATAACCTGATAGGGCACCAGCTGTGTTCTACCACGGCCCTACCAAGGTTCTACATTGAAAACATTTCCGCGACGGCGGTTTCAGCGTGTCATGTGATGCCAGTAGCATCGTGTTCACCAGCTGCACTAAGCCTGGACACTACAACTAGTTTTTGATGAGCGTGAACGTGAACTGGTTGCGCGTTTGGTGGAGGTTGCATTCTCAAAGGACTTGGCTGTTCGAAGTGTTTTGTTTAATGACAAGATATAAGGTAACAGTGTTTTCCTTAAATGTGAAACAGGGCGAAATTCGAAGACCCTCAGTTTTATCCTGCACATGTAGACCTGATGGTTATTTGAAGTCCCTTTTAGGAATAGCTTCATGTGCTGGGTGCCAAAATCTTCTTTTTTTTTTTTCCTTTTTTGGCTTCCAACTGATGCTTGCCAGTTTGATCTCCGTTCATGTCAGATTTGCATATATGTGCGTAATACAGTGCTTTGTAGAGAGCCACATCTGTATTTTGTATATGTAATTGAGAATATTGCTTCTGTTTTTTTCTTTTTCGTCGCCTCAATGCTGTCTCCACTGTATTCAACTTCGAGCACGTATGTAGCTTCATTATGAAATGGAGGTTGCTTCGATGTAACGTTGCTCGCTGTGAGAGATTGTGCACTGCATTGCGACGTTGCTCATTATACCGATTTTGTTAATATTTCATGCGCTAATTTCTTTGAAGGTCACTTTGGTCAATATTCGTTGACACTTGATTGATATTTTTGGTTGTCTTTTAAAGTTTGCTTCATTACATCAGCTGATGTCCTAGACAAATTTTCACTTTCATGTCTGAGTCATATTTGAGTTCTTGTGTTTATATTCCTTGATTTTATGCGGTGAAGATACTGCATAACGTGATTGAAAGCGGCTGTCACACAGTCATCCATTGTTCTGTCTCTGCTCATATAACCGGATGCGCTGCTCTCATGGTGAAAAGCGCATAGTCGTTTGGCTGTTGATTATTGTGTGACTACTAGTGCTCTTTTGTGAGCCTCTAGTGTTTAATAAGTTCCAAATATATTTAAAGTATTTCTTCTGCAGTTGCTCTTGAATATTTGTTGTTTTGTTTTTCTGGCATTTCTCATTTTCTTCTTTTTTTAACTTGCACAAGTTAGTTTCTCAATAAAATGATGATGTAGCAGTGTTTCGACTGCGTGATCATTGGCACAGAGGCCTCCTTGCTAGGCCGCTTGCCATGAAACTGTCTATCCTTCACTGTAGAAAGATATTTCATTACTATTTTTGGTAGATTTGCTTCATACTCAACAAATTACATGCTAGATTGATTTTTGTATTCATGACAGCCAATTTTGACTTAAATGCTAAGACTGATGAAGCCTTGTTGCGAACTGTGTACCTACCTTACTGCACTATTTTTGCTCTGTTGCACTCAGTGCTGATGCCTTTAACCACGAAAAAAAAAAAAGAACTCCAGGCAACTGCGATGCCAGGACTTCTTCCTAGGATGTAACTACGAAAGTATTCTGCTGGAACTACCCCCCACTCTGCAGCATCGAAAAGATTATGGTGCTGCTGATAACATAGCAGGTCGCAGCTACTACCACAAAGGCAGGGACGGCGTCCGCGGATGGGGGTGCCCCCCAAAATTATGATCCCGTTAACACCTTCAGAACCACGGAGTTAATGCCTGAGGGGTGCAAAAAAATGTTTTGTGGTTATTTGTACCCCTCAGGCGTTAGCTTACATTCTGAGGGTGGTAACCAGATCAAAATTTTGGTGGGCGCGCCCCGTTCCCGAGCACGATTCCTGCTTCTTTTTCAGATTATGGCTAACATTTCAGGAACAGCTTTTTGATGACGTCTTTGGTAAGTCTTTAAACGGATTCAGAAATCCCTGTAAATGGGATTATTGGAGGCTCCCCCAAGCCGTCGAAAAGACCAGCTTTTTGATGACGTCTTTGGTAAGTCTTTAAACGGATTCAGAAATCCCGGTAAATGGGATTATTGGAGGCTCCCCCAAGCCGTCGAAAAGACCAGCTTTTTGAAGACGTTTCAATGACGTTCAGGAAACGTCTCGTTTATGGGCAACAAGACGGACATTAGACGAGATATACGACGTCTTCTAGACCAAAACTTCTTACGCGTGCCGTCTCTGAGACGTCGTTAACGTCTCGGATATCCGTCTCGAAGACGTCTTAAATCCTTTGTGTGCTAGCTGGGTTGTCCGTGTGTTCATCTCTCAGCGCCCCTAATTTATCAAGGGCACTAGAAGCATTCTATTCTCTTCTGCCAAGACATTTACGCCTCATTCGGTTGATATGGGGGCCAGGGCACAAAGGTCTAACACTCAATGAACATGCGGACGCGCTCGCAGTGTCAGGTCTAAATGGCCCGGTAATTTCTGTGTTGCCGACGTCGGCGTTTGTTACAGTTGCGCGCTTCACAAAATATGCTACCTGCAATAATTTTAACAAATCTGCACTAGCCACTACTGACTTCCGACAGCTGGCTTATCCGTGGAAGAATAGACGGTGCGAAACTAGGAGAGCAGAAATCTCAATCACTAAATTACGATGCCGAATCCCCCCACTGAACTTTTACATGTACAGGTCTGGTCTGGCTCAATCACCGTTGTGTCTGCATTGTGATGAGGATGAGTCTCCGGAGCATTTCTTCATGTCATGTCGAAGATTCATTATCCCACGGAAAAGGTTTCTGGAAGTACCCTTGCGAAACATGGGTTTAAATTTGTTTCTTCCGGTAGTGCTCTCTCTCGGTGCGACTATTCTCGGATTTAGTCACAGGAACGTTTGCAAGGCCGTATGCGATTTTCTTCGTGAGACAAAAAGAATTAAATGTTGATCTGCTCAGTTTTTTATTTTATATATCTTTAATGCATGATCTCAGTACATGAGAACCAATTTCCATAGCATTCGCTTCTCTTTTTATAATTATATACCTTCAGCCTTCACAGAAAACTATTCCTTTAACCTAAATTTGATTATGAAATTTGTACTACAATTTTTTGTATTTTAATTAGTAGTTCTCTCCCACACAAATCTCTTTTTCGGCTCATGGCCGACCCCCCAGAGTGGGTTGCGCCAAGGTACCCAAGGGCCAACCAACCAACCAACTTTCATGTTCCGTATTTCGAACACAACTAATGTAGCTTATCGCCAGGTGCCCGAACAGGCCTCGGCTGGCAAAAACAGCGTCAATCAAGTAAGGTTTGCATCGTTTATTAGGAGTGCCAAAGCTGGTACAAGCAATGACAGTACATACATGAGCTAAAAATTTGCAGTCAAGTCCAAACGAAGCCTATCATGCATGCTAAGCGCTTCAACTCGTCTATAACCGCGTTGAACACTAGCATATATGTACGGAGAAACTTAAGGCAGAGGCATTCAGTTTCTCCATACACAGAATCTCATTGTTCAGCGCCGTTTTATTCTGGCAGATAGCACTCGGACAAGCGTTTTATCCTGTCGTTACTGTTTTCTAGCCGCTATGCAGGCGTTTTCTAGGTAGTCCCGATCTTGATATAAGTGCGCGGTGCGTAATCGCCGCCATGGCGAGGAAAGAGCAAAGTGGTATTGCTAAGCTAATGTACCTAAGCGATCGTGGATGCTGAGCAAAATGGTATTGCTGAGTTAATGCACCTAAGCCATCGCGGATGCTGAATCTTTGTCGCCAAAATTGTGCGCTTTAGTATACGGGCATCGTCTGAACTTGTGCCAGTGATGGAGCAATAAAGGTATTGTATTTTCCATGCGTTTATTGTTGCTGCGTAATTCATTTTTCATTATAGTTTGGTTCAAAACAATACAAATATCTGTTTTCCCTAGTCAGTTTTAGAAGCTGCAGCTTTCAATTTCTTAATGTCATTGTGCATACGTCAAATTCATGTGTGCCTTCACTAGCTTCTTAATATCCTCTACTTTGTTCCATTGACTTCATAAGCCATTCGTATTGATAAAGGTAGGCACTATTAATAATAATCATCATCACCGGCCTGTGTATGCCCACTGCAGAGCAAAGGCCTCTCCCATAGATCTCCATTTATCCCTGTCCTGTGCTAGGCACTATAAATAGGGCATGTTAATTTAGTTGCTGATAGCAGAAGTAGGTAGCTTCTGCTTTGCTATAAAAAATTATTCTGCTTTGCTACAAAAAACACGGGGCATCCTACGAACACAAGTTGTCTTATGAGGATGTTAACATGCTTCATGCTTCTTTTACTACATGGAGTGCTCGTCACGTTTTCAATTTGTTTTTTGGCTGTAAATAATTTTACAAGATCCTGCTGAACATGTATGCAAAGGTGAGTACCGCCTTCTAAAGCTTTGGCCTATTTTTCTTTTCTGAGCTTCTATGATTTGAATGCAGCTAATTATGATGAGAAAAAATCACACTTCCTAGACTATCTCACAAGGCATTAGAAAATGTTGGAAGGACTTGTATCCACCCGCTGCCCTCATCTTGATTTCTATTAAAACTAACAATTTCTTG
This sequence comes from Hyalomma asiaticum, assembly GCA_013339685.2. Lineage (NCBI taxonomy): Eukaryota > Metazoa > Arthropoda > Arachnida > Ixodida > Ixodidae > Hyalomma > Hyalomma asiaticum. The sequence goes on from CM023481.1 coordinate 95,344,394, forward strand.
TGGTTTTCACGTGTCAAAACACATGATATGATTGAGGCACGCTGCAGTGGGGGGGGGGGGGGGTTCAAGAAATATTGACCACTTGGTTTTTTTAATGTGTTCTGAAAATGCATAGTGATGATGATGATGATGATTGTGGTTAGGTAAGGAAAGGACGCTAATATCTGCAGCCCATGTAGGGAGCACGGCTAAGCGTCCGTGGGGGTTGGAGAAGGGGAGTGAAAGAGGAGAGAAAGGCCGTAGTGGAGGGCTCCGGAAATTTAGACCGCCTGGGGTTCTTTAACGTGCACTGACAACGCACAGTACACGGGTCTCTGGCATTTTCGCCTCCATCGAAAATGCGACCGCCGCGGCCGGGATCGTGGGTCTCTAACATTTTCGCCAGTAAAAAATGTGACCGCCACAGCTGGCACTGAACCCACAAATTTCTGGGGCTTTATGATTACAACTAGGGTACGATTATGAAGCACGCCATAGTGGGGTACTCCAGCTTAAATTTTATCACACGGGCGTCCTTATGCACAGTCCAAGTACATGCATGCTCTTGCATTTCACCTCACCAAAATGCAGCTGCCATGGCTGGAACATGTGTTGTCTCAATTATCAGTACGACATGATTAAACTAATATACACAGGTTGTGTTAAAACATTAGTGTGCTGCATAATATAAAAGAATAGTAGACAGCTAATACTCGTGAACGACCATCAGCACACCTTCACAAAATGCCTGATGACCTGTGCATAAGTACAGACAGCATCAGAGGCATGGGGTCCAAGATGAACTGCTGTAGACATCCAAATATTTCACTGTGTTTGCAGAATCTACTTTCGAGAACAGTTATCCTGTCGTTGCATGGTATTTCCGAAAAGAAACAAGTCATGAATTCATCAGCGACTGAGAAGCATAATGTATGAAGGCATGATTTTGCAAAATTAAACAGAGAAACTCACTAAACTGCCGTTTGTTGTACACACAGGGAAACATACCTTATAAAGGTTGTTGCAGTGCTGGAGGTAGCTTCTTTAGCCGTGTCGGATAGCAAGTGCCTTGCCCATTGTAATGCAATGCGGCCATGTGGGCTATGGATGACAGGATTTGGCAGAGAGGCCCAGGAGACTGTCAAAAAATTATAACCCCAGCATATCTTTGTATAAAATGCCGGTTTCTTAAAATAAACCAAAAGTACAATCGAATTATGCACAGTACTCACGGATCGAAGTGCCCAAATTTTGGGCTACATAACGCACATACTTTTGTTTCTACCTTCATCAGTTTGTGACCAACTGAACCGCCATTACAAGTGACATATGCCATGGTTATAAAGAGTAGCCGCGCATTTGACACCGATCAGTGTGTACATGTTTCATTTCATTCTGTGAGCACTGCACACTAAATGTATTCATGCAAAAGCACTGCTGCTAAATAAGATACAAAACACACCGTCCAAGTAAAACACCTCTAACCTCGCTTTACTCTAGGACTCTAGGCTCCTTTCCAGCGCTGCAAGCAGTGCTTATTGAAGCCTAATATCTGTCATACCTATGCAGGACTCTGCCATCCAAAAGCATCCACGCCGACCCCAGCAAATCAAGCAGAAGCACCTGCACATTCCTCTGTGGTGAGGGTCTTGTCAGAAAAAATATATTTAGATTGTGCTGGCTCTTAGCAAACGATTTGTCATGTTTTATAAGCTATATTTCATTTGTTAAATGGCTTATTTTCCGGGTGCTGCAAATAACGTTTTAATTGTAGCACTCACTTCATGCCAATGTGCAGGGCCGAGCCCACTGACAGAACTCAAAAGGAACCTTTAACAAATGGTTTAGATGAAGAATTTATTACCTAATTGCTCCTAAGAATGTTGTTACGATAGTCACTCGTTGCTAGCTGTTACAAAGTGCAACTCCTAGGTTAAATAATGCGAGTAATAGATGCTGGTTTTTGTGCAGGTGTATATTGAGTAGCTATGCTAAATAACATATGGTTGTATCCCCACCTGTTAAAACTGCCAAAATGGACCTACTTAAGAATAGATCCGTCTGAATGACGTTGTATTCAAATATCATGCGAATGCGCGAGGAAACTATTATGAATGCTGCAGAGCACATTTTCTCCATTATGAAGCAATATTAATTCCAAGTTTATGTTGAGCAATTTCGCTAAGAAGGCAGAATAAATCTGGTTTATAATCACATATTCATTGCTGTAATGTCTTTCATAATTAGCTCTATTATTACCAGAAAGGAGTGTTAATGATAGCTGCATCGAATCACCATGGTTCCCACTGCAATAAGCGTAATCACATGAGGTATTAGCAGTACATATACACTAGGCGTTGTGCTCGATGAACAAAAAAGTATGGCACACACTTCACAATATAGTGGAAACACCGTTACCTCAGCCAAATATTAATGAGGACAACTACTTATGTAGGGTTTTTTTTTAGAACTAGCATCTGCATTTAATGAGTGATGATTCTTGCACCTTGCTGTTATCCCTACTTCTGAACTCGTGGCCTGTGCAGCAACCACTGCCACCAGAAACAGTAACATTGAAAACAGCTCGCGTGTCTGTTTTCCTCCCTTGCATTTCCAGTAAGCGTTGGCAATGGTTGCCGTTCAAGCTAGCTGGTGTCTCCAGGATGCGTTAACACAATATATTTAAGATCCATGACACAGACGAAGATACGGGAAACTCTACCGGTCCATTCGTGTGTGCCACGGTTTTTTTCCTCATGCTTGCCACTCTAGTAGATTATGCACTGAACAAGTGCTGAATTTCCTGATATGGCTCATGCTTAATTTGCTGATTAGTGCTTATATGTCTCATGCATCATTCTGACGTAACGTTGGCAACAAATGTACAGAATATTGTGTATACACCAAAGTTGGCATTGAAAGGTATGAAGGTATGACTAAGATGAATGCTAGTTCTTTACATAATAACTTGAAATATTCGTAAGTTGGTGGTGATTAACTACAGCAGAATTATGGGTCTTGACAAGTTTGGACATTCCAGATAACTTATTTGGTGTGCTGAAAGCAACCTCGACATTAGCACGCTGGCTTATCTTCTTCAAATTATGGGATGTAAGAAATTACATTTCATTTGTTAGCTTGCTTGGGCACGTATATATAGCGACCGTTTCGCTGTCTGTTCTTACACCAGTATTTTTTCTTTCAACAACTTTTGTTTGACTGAAGCCAACACATCATGAGAATAACCGTCCCCTAAGAATCTAGTAACTTGCGGTTGAGAGCTCTCGCATTTGCAAAGAATGCGCGATTTTTCGAGGGTATTGTACAAGCACAGTATTGCTATTCTTCATTTCATGAACTTTGAAAGGGATGTATGAAATAATAAAAAGAGGTTTTTTAGTGTCCAGTTCAAAGCACTGGAACGTGCACTCGGAATTCCATTTTAAATGTAAATCCAGGAACGTAATCAAGTTGACGATTGGCTATTCGCAGGTGAATCTGAGAGGCTTTGCACACAGCCTAAAAATGTCTCATACATGAGGGACGTGTTTCTCAAATGAACATGAATCACAGACTAAACTATCAAGAAACTAATGAACAAACCGAAAACTCTGCAATCTTATGAATTGTGACATGTGAGGAGACACTGCAGTCAAAAATAGCAAGAAAAATGTCACTTAATATTGCTGGCATACAATATGCAATTGTGATTCGTTTCTTTGGTAGGTAGGTTCCCCCTTCCCGAGATCAATATAGTGAATTCAAATAAAAATTGAAATGTTTCAGAAAGCCTGAAACTGTGGTAGCTGTGGCATTCTGGAAGGCCACATTGCCAAATTCATCTGTATATTATTCCACACATTGAAGCAATTCTTCAGCGGGAATAGCATAATGTAGATCATCCTTGCCTCGGCGGCTGCATTTCGGTGTAGGTGAAATGTTAAGGCACGTGAACCGTGCGATGTCAGTGACGGGTGAAGAGCCCCAGGCGGTCGAAATTTCTGAAGCCCTCCACTACGGCGCATCTCATAATCAAATCGTGGTTTTGGAACGTAGAACCCCAGAAATAAAATCAGAATGATAAAGGTCAAGAACCCTCACGTGTCAGCAACCCTCGTAAAGAAGGTCCGGTATGTTGTATGCAATACATATAGCGGTAGCGCTAAAAGACACGGCGAAGAAAACCGAACACATGACACATAGAAGAATGCAAGACTCTGTCTGGGTCTTTTTGTGCTACAATAATGTTTTTTTTTCAGAATGCACCAATTTGCCCGAATGATAGCATTACTGAGCTTGCCAATTTTGCAAATTTGCATAGAGAAGGTTCTGTATCGCATCCACTTGTCATGTGGACATGGCACATTGGTCAGACCGGCTGAAGTTTAAATGAGAGGCTTCGCGAGCAACAGAATAATGTAACCAGTGCCATCAGTGGTCATCTGGGTGCCAAATGCAAGCAATGTCATTGTTACCCTGAATTTAAAAAATGTGACGTGCTAGCTAGCAGGAGCATGAAATGGACACAAGAATTTATAAAGGCCCACAATATTGCATTATTAAAAGATAAGGCTACGAGTGCAATGTCTGTTTCATTATCCGATAAAGATAATGGGTATCTCTTGGTTAAATTATCATGAGAAAATTGCCGCGTGCTATCAATCTCATGTAATGATGGCTGTTGCATTTTGTTGATTTCTTTTGGTGTTGTTTGCTTGATTTGTATTTCACCTGCGATGCACTAGTGTTATTTATGTGCTTATATAGGTCTTTCGCGAAATAGGTCAGGCAATAGTCAATACTACGTGGTGTCATTCATGTACCTTTGTGCCTGTCTTCAGTGCTGCTCCCTGTTTCATGGAATAACGAAGCTTTTCTTAAACTGTACAGGCTAATCCGTATTGCTCAGAAAAATAAACATAGACCTGCAATTCATCTCTGCAAGACTTTGTAAATGGAAATAAGAATGGCTTTGTCAAATTTATTTTACAGTTCTGTTACTCACTCTCCCAGGTTTCGGTCAAACTAACGCACCTTTTGTGCTATGGAATGCTGATGGCAGCTAAATATAAGATAGACATATGCCAGCAGAATACAACCTGTGTATGGTACTTTCTCTGAGCGCGGCCGCTTGAGGGGCACCTTTACATTCCACATCAGTGTAGCCATTTATAGTGTAATAAGTTCCTTCCTTCTTGGGCCACATCTATGCGTGGTATGCAGGTTTATCACGCATTATCTCAGCGTAAAGGGTGTTGGCTGGTAAATCACCGCCGAGACTCTTGCTATACTGTCACAATTGTAAACACGTCAAATATTCCTTGAAAGTGCCGCTTTGCACAGATACACATGCAAAGAAATGTGTCTAATTGTTGAGATTGTCACTTGAGCGGGATAGGAACCTCATGCCTGGTCAAGCCTTTAATGTTTACCTGCCTGAATAATTGGTGGCCCTTCAATTTTTGAGCATGTATTATTATACGGATCTGTTTTGTGTATCTGACATATTCGTGTTACCTCCTTCTTTTCAGTATTCTCATTTTTTCTTCATGATGTGTGAAAGTAGTTCTTTCTGTGTGCCTCGTTATCTGCCACATTTGCATCACTTGGTAGCCAGCATTCAGACTATTGCGTTCTGTTCACTGTGCCCTTGAGAACACGACTTTTTAATTCATAAGGTGTGCGCACCAACTACTTCATTATTCACAGGTTAAAGTGGCTGTCGACTGTCTCGTAAGCCTTGGGTTATACGGGGTGTGATGAGCTGTCTCCAGTACTTTTTGTGCACCTAAGGCAGCCATGTTTACGAGCTGGCAGTGCATGATAGGGGGACAACATTTAAGGTTGGCACGCACGCATGTATAGTAGTGCGAAAGCTAATGAGTGTAGTATAGATGGAATATAGTGTTGTCCTGTTCATGCCATTCTGTGTTTTCAGGCATGGCATAAGTAGGGCTATTTTAGTTCTGCATCTGTTCACTGTAGCAGAGGTGTATGATCGTAAGCTGGCTTTTAGTGTGTAACAAATTGTTTTTCCAGTTGTTATAGCTACAAGGTACACATTGGCTGGTGGTCGGCTGCGGTGGAACCCGCCACGGTGGTCTAGTGGTTATGGCACTCGGCTGCAGATCCGAAGGTCGCGGGATCGAATCCCGGCCGCGGCGGCTGCATTTCGATGGAGGCGAAATGTTGAGGCCCGTGTGCTGTGCGATGTCAGTGCACGTTAAAGAACCCCAGGTGGTCAAAATTTCCGGAGACCTCCACTACGGCGTCTCTCATGATCAGAGCTGGTTTTGGGACGTTAAACCCCACAAATAATAATAATAATCGGCTGCGGTGGATTTCTTGACACATAACACAGCATTTCATTTGTGTGTTTCACCGAATTAGGTGCTGAATTCAGCTATTTGGGCACATCAGTACACACGACCCTTCTTGGTGGTCAAGATATAATGTGTTGATGATTTTCATAATTCTTGGCGGCCCCTAATGTTGAACTATTTTTATCGTGTTTCTGCAGAGTTCACCTTTACGAGGCGACGAAGGATGGCGGCATCGCAGTAGTGGCACAGCTCAGGTTCAAGACAATGACTGATGAAGCCAATAACTCATGAAGACGGTCGCTATGGCTTAAAGGGGTCCCGAACCACCGCTCGGGCTTGGTTTTGAAAACGGCTGGGTGTGTATTGAAGCCTCTCAGAAATTCACAGCCGAAAGAATTTTTCAAAACGGATTGTTAGGAGCGAAGATATCGCGACTGGAAAACCTCCCTTTCCAGTCCTGTCTCAACTCTGCGGAATAGAGGGTACACAGCTCCTTAGGGCGGTGTCGAAGGAGGTGCCCAGCCCACCGCGTTACGTCACCAGACTTCAGCGACGTGTCAGAGTGGCTGACGAAAAGCGCGCGACTACTGGGGACTGTTTGTTCGCAGCGCGCTTGTGGCCGCCTGCTCGCTCCGCGCCTGGGCTCGGTCGCGTGCCCTCGCGATCACCGCATTTCTTTTTTCTTTTTTCGATCCTCCGAAGCTTTGTTTTTGTTCATCACACGCGTTTAGGCTCGCAGGTGTGCGCGCTTACTTTGTCAGTGCGCTGCCTATCGTCAATGTTGCGCATAAGACGGCGTCAGGACAAACAGCGCAACTACCAACGCTTATCCACCTTCTCCTGCATAACCCCAAGTTAGTTAATTGTTGATTAGTGATTGTAGGCGGGTTAATCATCCTGTCGGGCTCGAACCTGTGATTACTATGACTCGAAAGGAAGACTTCACAACTCGAACCCCTGCCGACAGATTAATGTGGAATAAGGTGCGCTGACATGCGGTAATATGGATGGATTAATTTAATGTGTGAATACACTAGTTCAATTTTAACAGTGAAGCTGTTTAAGCTATTGGTGAAACTGGGAAATCTGCAAAAAACTCCGCTAAGCTATGTAATGCTAGCATAACAATGCCACGCTGTAGTAAAGACAAAGCTTCCTAGGACTAGTTAAGTAAGGCTAAGTCTAATTCAATGGAGCCAAATTAAGATTCCTAGGACTAGTTAGGTAAGGCTAAGTCTAATTCAAAGAAGCCTAATTAGGAATAATTAATTGAAGCCTAGTTCAGACAGGACTAATCCAACTAAGCCAGATCAAGCCAAACTGAATTCAAGCTTAATCGAGCTATGATAAGTAAGTCGCACCTAATTAAGCGCGTACTAATGATTTACAATTATTTAAGCTGCGATACTAATTAGACCATGTCTAATTAAGGTAGGACTAATTATACGAAGCCTAATTTAGCTGATATGAGCAAGTCTACTGTAAGCAAGCTTTTAATTAGTCGGTGTTTATTTAACGAGCGCTAATTAAACCACGCATAGCTAGGTTATTGCTAGTTAAGTCAAACATAAGCTAGCGCTTATTAATCCAAGGTAAATTATGCTAAGACTTCAAGGTCAAGCCTCATTAAGCTGAGACTAAATATTTCAAGACTAATTAGGCTAACACTGAATAAATCAGGCCTAATTAATGTAACACACTTCAAGCGATACCTAATTAAGATAATATATCAAAGCACAGCGCAACTAGGCCTAAACTAATTAGGCCATGTATAATTAGGATATGACTAATTAACCCAAGCATGATTATATCATGACTAAAGAAGCCCAGCTTATTAAGTAATGTGTGATTAGGTTTAAGAGAATCAGACCGAGCCTAATTAGTGTAACACTAATTAGGTCCTGACTACTTAAGTTAAGAGTAAGTCAAGTCTCAATAAGCTCAGACCATTAAGTTACGCCAAATTAAGCCAAACATTACAGACGTAATGATTTTAATCCACACTAATTTACCCTAATCTAAGTCTAGCGTGATCCGCTCTATAATATGCCGTAATCCACTTTAACGCACCTCAGTCTATCTTAATCCACGCTAATGCGCCTTAATGAGCTCTAATCCACCCAAATACACCCTAATCGGACCTAGTCCTTCAATCCACCTTATAAAAGAAATATTTTGGGTTCGACTCCAGCTATGTTATTGAGTACGAGTACTAGAATGTGGCGCATAGGAGTACCATAGGGAATAAACCAATTTACAATCACTGATGAATTTTTAATTAAAGTTTGGGAATAATTTGTGATTTATTACAGGCTGCTGGTATGCATTTGTTGGCTTCTTGGAAAACTATATGGTGAGCTTTGCACTGTACCGTTCGGGTCCACGCAGAGGTAGTTTACGGACGCCTTCCAATGGCATCTATGAGACTTGCGCCATTAACAAATATATTTTTACATGTTTCTAGCAACTATTTTGCCTATATAGGTGCTCACAACGCAAGGAAAAGCGAGCGCACGGCACGCACGCGCTTACGGTTTTAAAAAACGCGCGCTTCGAAGGGCCCGCACACAGGCGCGGCGGGCTTGTCTGCCATCGGCCAATAGCAGCGACGCTCCTTGTAAATGCTTTATGACGAAACAAAGCATATACAAGGAGTGTGAGGAGAAGCCGCTTTTTGAGTTGAGGGCTCCTGAGGAAGTGGAAGCTTTGTGCTCCGCTTGTGAACGCTACGCTTCGCGGATGACTACAGCATTTGGCTGAGATGTTCATTACAGCGTAGGCAAGCCGCAGAATATGTTTTTTCACCAAGCCCGAGTGGTGGTTCAGGACCCCTTTAATGTCTACGTCGTGCGCTGCTGCAGGCGCACGACGCTAACTCCAATATTCGTAATAACGCACTTTCTAAGCAGTAAATATCGTAGCTCATGTACTGCAGCAGGTCACTTCACCCGAAAAGGGTGACGTAACCAGCTATACAATGAACAGACGCCCTTTCTCGAGAGCTGTGTGGATACGAAGGGTCTGTTTAGCTCCTCTGTTTCGGGATTTAATGCTCTCTCGGAAACACACACTCAAACACACACACACAAAATATTCTTTTTTCAAAATATCAGTGGAGAACGCATTGTCAATAGCCTAGATGTTACATTACCACCAGAGCAGAAAGCACTTGATCTCATTGAAGACGTTATCTGCGTGCTTCCGCAGTAGACTAAGCGCTGATGCGGTCTTCACTTTTGATGGTTATACATAAGAGCTTCCCATAAAAAATTCTGCACGCCACAGCACTTAGCGGCATTATGCTCGTTGCCGGGTGCCCTCCGTTCGCATCCACAAAGCAGGAAGTTGAGGTTGTCAGGAAAATGCCACAAACTCTCACCGCATGGGTAGTACACTCTAGCATGGGCGCGAGGGTCACCACTGGAGATGCTGGCGCTGCGGTCGTTCTGACGTGCAAAATTAGATCACGTGACCCCACGATCCCACCTCACTCCGAGCCTCCGCCGAAGCGGACGGTTGACGCGCGTTTTAAAGCCCGACCCACATGCAGCGCTTTTGCCGCCGTTTTCTGGCGTTGCGTCTCTCGCCGTCTTCACAACGTCGCCGAAAGCGAGGGCGACCAACCACACGACGAGCGCACAGACCGGCGCCAGACCAGCGTCACACAACGTGGGCCGATGAATTTAATGTAGGACCACGGAAAGCAGTGTGCAATGTGCGCCACTGGAACAACAATAAATATTCACGATTACAGCTTATATGCCTTACTTGAAGTTCCGCAGTGCACAAGACATTCATAACATTGCAAAAGAAGCACACTGTCCACAAAAGTTTATTTTTGTTGTTGTACTTGTGGCGGCACCAGAGGAGATGAAAGTGAACCAGCAAACTCAAAATCGATGGCTTCCGAGACTTGCGCTTATCTCTAAGGCCTAGCTGCCGAAGTAATTGAGAATGGTTCTCGAAAACGGTGTAATGTAATCCCGTGTGCGTTGCTGTCGAAGCATCTGTAGACAAACGTGAGTCAAATACAAGCGTCAGTTGGGATCTTGAGGTTCACAAAAGTTCGCGACGATGACTGAATATATTCGAGGCGGGCCGTGCCCGCTTCGGCGAGGACGCCATTGCTCTGGCGGAAGTCGCTTCGAGCCGCGCGCTGATTGGTGTCCGCTCAACCAGCAGTTTCCGGCGTCGGCGCTGCGGCGCGGCGGCGGCGTCAATATCTGGACGGTCTTGATCTCGGCGTTTCGGCTGCCGTCACTGTCAGCGTCGACGCAGAGTGACGCCGGAGAGAGAAACGCCAGAAAACGGCGGAAAAAGCGCTCCATGTGGTTCGGACATTCGCCAGCGTTTTTATCTATGAACATCGTTGCTTCGCGCTTATTTCACTTTCGCGGACACCTAGGGACAACAAAAGCTGAAAAGTGCGCTCGGAGTTACCAGCTGCGTGGTACTTTACTGCTCCGCGTCACCGTGCTCTACGTACGCGACGGAGCAGGGCGTGAGCACTTCTACCGTAAAGATATGCTACGCGTCAACGTGGCCAGCTTCCAACACAGATTTTCCTTCCATCAGCAGCCGCGATGTGTCATACTGCTCATCGATGAAGGTGTAGATGCTGGACACTCGTGGTTTCACTGAAGCATTTAGACCACATTGAGTTACATATTGCAGAGTGCTAGCGCGTTCAAATGCGTGAAGTAATATGTCCGGATGTCACGCTGTATTTTCTATCGCTATTGGCCCCTTTGTGCGAAATGCATATGGGAGTGATTCATCGAAAAATGCAATCATGATCTGGCTCGATCGCGATCGAAAATCGCCTGTGACGTCTGTCTGGCATAAGCGGAAAAAATAACATAGAGAAAGGAGAAGCAACGGACAACTGCTGCCGCAGACAGAAGTGTCCTTGCTGTCATACTGGCGAGAATTTAAAATGTGATCAAGCCACAATGTCGTAAGGTGAACCATACAAGGTTTAATCACGCACACGCGTGCATATGTCGTATTTACACCTTAAATAGTGAGAAAGGTCACGATTGAATGCAGCTCTTTGCATGCTGCTTTGTTTTCTATAAAACGAAGGAACCACTCGCATCGCCCTCCATAGGGGTATGCGTGTTGAGCATGACTACAAACCTACTAATGCCATTTCTTCGTGTCAACAGCAGTCCCTGTGTACATGCAAACTTACAATGAATGAACTGCACGATAAACACGTCGCACGCGTTTCTTGCGCCCAAAAACAATGTTCATTTACCGCAACCACGCGCTAAAAGCAACTTGATGCTTGCTTTTCATTCGCCAAAACAGTATCTACCTCTTAAAAAAACCATCGGACTCTGCATGCGTGGTATCCTCGCCGGTGGCCATAGCAGACGGCGATAGCAGTCGACGCGGTGCCTAAAGCTTTGTTTTAAAGCTATTCTTTTTCCGGAACAGTTAACTTGTAGTGCATTAAGCAAAGTAGCCACAACATTATTTTACACATTTCGTCTAGATGAAATAAAACGACAACAATAAAAAGGCGACGCGCAAAGCAGCTCCGTGCTGAACAAGGCAGTGCTGGCGGAGCACTCCAACCGGTCCAACTTTGCACGTCACACCGATTATTCCGCATGGCGGCGCCACGGTATGTCCTCGCTCCCAATAGGTCAATGCTGGCAGGGGCAACAAGTATTGCTAACGTGACTAATATCATGCTGTGATATCAACAGCCTGACATGCTGGTCAGTCATGTGGCGAGCAACATGCATCATGTGGTCAGGGTATAGTCGTGGTAGGTGTGATGAGGGTATGAGAACATGATGAACGAAAGAAAGAAAGAAGAAAGAAAGAAAGAAACGAATCAATACCTGCTATGCATATGCGTTTGTGAGCCGCATCTGATCAGAGATACCTATGATCTACCCAATCAGCTAAAGTTTTTACAAATGCTATAGACGCTAGCGCCATTAATTGCATCTAAATGGAAAATTATGGGCACCTAATGTTTTTTTCTCCTTTAACCTCCCTGTGTGCCATTTTTTGTTGGGTTCAGCTGTGGAATCGTCTATCAGCGGGTGCACTGGGAGAGGCTGAGTGAGTAGTTCTTGCCGCAATTTCTGTGTAAAGAAAAAGACGCAGTTTTGTGCAACAACCAGCGGTGAGTGGTAAAAGGGTCTAATTGTATTGCAATAAAAATACAAAACATTCTTTTATCCTACTCCGAATAAAGTATTGTTGAATTTTATTGTTTGTGCAAGCAAATTCAAGATGTAATTTCGAACGGTACAGAGATGCCTGTGAATAAATGAGCGGAGGAAAGGGCTTTCCTCCTCTCATTTAGCCACAGGCATCTCTGCACCATTCGAAATTATATCTTTGTTTCCCAGAGAAGAGAAACATGTACTGTACGCATAAGGGATTCGCCGTTAAAGGAAGCGGGTGAGAGTCGAAAGCTTCTTGCGCGTTGCCATGCGTACTGCGCACAACGCTATCGACCCGAGTATCTAAAGCTACTTCCACTGCCTAGAAGTTGATTGACGCGTAGTCAACGTAATTTATTGTGCTGGTTATTTGTTGTCGCCATTACCGGAAGTTTTCTTGTGGCAAGTAAGGCATTTTATTCATTCCATTTTATACGCTGTGCGTTTTCTCAGCAGTGAAAGTTATCGTTTGCTTAGTTTACCAGCTCGCCTCAGAAATGCTCTACTCCCGTGTTCTTGGAATTCCCACTGTACCCTACATATATACTAACCTATAGCCCGGTCTTCTCATTTCAAAATTGTCCATCTATTTGCAATTACTTATTTACTTCCACCTGTCCGTGGATTCAAGGCAAGTGTTCCTGTTTTTCGGAAATGCTATGCGTACGTTTCTTCTCTGCATGTATTTTCTAACCCGCAGCAGGAGTGCTGCGTTGCGGAATTACGTGCAGTGTGTTACAGTGACCAGCGTACGGCAATCAGGAATTCGTGGAAAGGGTTGTGCGATATATATCATCGATCCCAGCATATGCGGAGTTTACACTGCTTGAGTAAAGCAAAGAGAGAAGTATGGACGGGGGAAGATTACTTTGCTTAATTGTGATTAAGGCTACATGAGTCATACGTGCAGGCGACGTCAACCGTCGCACTCTGTATACTGCGAAACTTCCATGGAGTGCCCAGTAGAACCTTTGCGGTGAGTCGTTTTGCGTGGGCACGGGGCATAGGCGTGTATATGCTACGCCACGAATATACAAGGTCGCATGTTTATTCTCTTTCTACCACTTCCTATTCCAAGAAGCGCATGTCACATGGTGGAATTTTCGGGAAACGCATGACACACGTACGGCGATATGAGACAGATAATACGACGTGTATACTTATATGGTATACAGATTCTCAACGACAAAAAATAATGCTCCTCTCAGGCGATCGACATATGCCCAGTTATACCAGTCAATCGCATAGCTTTTTGCCGTTAGAAGTGGCGACAAGCCAGCGCAGATCGCCTCGAGGGTGCTTTAGCCAAGTGTATTGCTTGTTCAGATGTGCCGTGTTCAAAGCTGACGTGTTCAGTTGCACTGGCTAAAGAGAAACGAACAAAACGGCGTTTTAACGCGTGCCGACCACAGTTACTAGGAAGGTGAGCAGCGTGCAGCATTGTTAAATACTGCGATCATTGTAACGTACCTCAAAAGGACGAGCCAGAAAGCGGGACGACAGGAACGAGAACACTTTTTTTTATTGAGGTCAAAACCCCGCGCCGCGCAATGGCAGTCCGTTCCGAGAGCGACAAGCTGCCGGAAGCCCAGGAAGGTGGCTGGCAGGGTTAACCTTGCTGACGGTCGGCTTCTTTTCGATGCCTGGCATAACCCGCCTGACCCTAGGCCAGCCTGCCCACGCTGAAGGTGAAGGCACGCGTCGGTCGTGGCGCGTCCGGCTCGGTGTGCTGCGCGGGCTTGACTGCAGCTTCATACTTCGCTCCCTTGAACAGCTCCTCATCGGTCTGTGAAGCGACCTCAACAGCCGCGGGAGGCAGTCGCTCCTTGTCATAGTCGGTCTTGCCATCGGCGACGATGGGGGTCGAACCCTCACCCTCTGAGCGCGGTATCTCCTCTACAACGGGGAGCGTTTCGAACCAAAGCTCAACATCAGACTTGGTGCGGGTTGCCTCACCAAAAGGCTTAGCTGCCACCGGGGTCGAAGTCCTCGGCCCGTCCGCGACTCCGCCTTCGTCTCCCAGCTCGGGCGCGCTGGCGACCTTGCTAGCTTCCCGGACGGCGTCGGCATTAGGGGCCCGAGTAGCGGTGTCCGTGGATACGTCCATCGTCTCTGGTGAATGGCGAACGTCAGGGCTGACCGAAAACCAAGGCGCTAGCACGAGGATGGCGTTTCGAACGTGCGGATGGCAGGTCAACGTGCGGCCAGATCATTGGCTCCGCAGCCCCGCGTGTTTAGCCTGAAGTTTTCTGTTTTGTTTTTTTTTCTTCCGGGAGGTCATGCTTCTCTGCACGCGCCTCCTTCTGGCACGTTCGTGGTAAAAGATAGTGAAAGACGAGAATGAATCGTATGACATAATCCGGCGTCGATTCAGCGGGAAAAGTCCCGTCTTTTTCGTTTCTTGTCCTTTCTTTCTTTTCATATGCAGCGCCAGTGCAACTCCATTAACGTGAAACTTCAGGAGCTGCGAAACAGGCAGTCTCATAAATGCGAAGCAACTGGCATTGGTTAGGGCATTAGCTGAGGGTAAGGGACCACAGGGGACACCTACAGCGCGACTGGATAATTTCACCAATGCTTTAGCGTGACGACGACTACGACGACAGCAGACGCCGACTGCAAGAGCACATAAGGTGTTTCGCACCTGACGCAAATCGTACATACGATATGAGCGAGGCGCGAAACGCCTTATGTGCTGGGGCTTTCGAAGGATTCCGAAGGATTGGATTTGAGTGCCAGGAATTCAGTGAACTCACCCGCACCCATCGTCACTTTCCAACCCTGTATGAGGCCATAATTATCCGCGTTCGAGTGTATTGTGGTTAGGTGTACTCGCACACGGGTGGGAATAGATGTTGTGTCAGGCGGAGCATCAACTCAAAAGAATTGATAGTATAGGGCCTAGTTTCAAGTTGTTGATTATCTTGAGCGGTGAACGCGAGAAAAGGAGGACACGAGAAATACAGGCCCACAAACCAGTATGTCACACAATGGGAAAGACCTGGCGTCCACCAGACGAGCTTTAGTTCTGAGGCTGACATCCTTGTCTGTTACTTTGTGTTAAAGACTACACATTGCTACTTTTCCAAATACAATATATATATGTATTCTTCCTTGAATATATTTTATGGTGGGACCGTCAGTATCTAAATCTTTACTAGGAAAACTTTATGCTCGACATCATCTACTACGTTCTTACTGTTTGGAGGAGCCCGCATTTCATTCTTTTTTCAAAATTTTAGACGTTCTTATATATCGAAATAATGTATACTTTATTTTAACTTAAAGGTTATAGTTTTTATGTCCCGCGTGATTTCTCGAAGTAATGAAAGGCCGTCTGCGTATGCTCTGTTACTTGTGTGTATTCCTCTAATTTTGAAGCCAAGGTGTTTAAAAAGGAAACTTACTCTTAAATTAACATCTCCTCCCTTCCGCTTCAATCTTGGTTCGCAGCGGTGGTACCGCCATCGGGGAACGATAGAGGAAAGCAGTTTGTCGCGCTAATGCTCGAGGAAGTTTTCGCTTCGGTAGTCTCAGCGCTTCATTCGCAGTGGAGATTAGAGAGGGCGCTCCAAGCACTTGCTGAGGAAGATAAATACACCAGAGGATCCTGGAATCCCCCGAGGTCATTTTCTTTTTTTCCTTTTTTATATGAAACTTCAGGAAAAGACCAAAGAGTTAACATTGGAAGCTTATTTCATTTCATTAATAAACTTGAACACTGTTCAAAAATTGCGCGACAGCAAATGCGATGCAAAAATGAGGAATATGAGGAAGTGTAAGGATCATAGTGTTAGGCAATCTTTTGGTCACAGCCTTTTTTTTTGTTTCTTTTTCATATCGAAAGATTTATGCGATTCCGGAAAATAGCCGCAAATTTCTTATTATGCAATTACATGTACAGAAGTGATTCTTAATCGCTCGTTTTGACATTGCGCATGTTGTCGTGCATAGTCGTCCAGAACGCAGAACGGGGTTGCCAGGTTCACCTGAGAAAATTCAGAAGCCGCTCACTTAAGGAGCAAACTTTGATTCGCGAACATATACACTACGATGAATGGAGGCATACTTCAGGCAACATACCCAACACTCCGTTGCTGGGGCCCACTTTCCAAGTGGATGCAAAGAGCGCGGAAGGTGTTCTTTGTTCAAATTTCTGAAGTTCTGAAGTTGATCACACAGGATACTTTAACGTGCGTCCAAGTGCACTGGAAGTATTACTGTGAGTCAGCTTAACTGGAATGTATCTAATCTATGTTAATTGCTTTCGCGCTCAAGAACATATATATGGAGAAGGAAGCGACGCAAGGATGAGCGCTATATACACGATGTTATTCTACGCCAACGCTCAATACTCGACGGAAGCCTATACAGCAATGTTCTGAGATTTCGGCATCACCGAAGAGCGGACGGTGTCGAACCTGTGACGTCTAGTTAAGCAGCGCAGTTCCATGGCCATTAAGGTAACCCGTTTACTTTTCTTCTTCGCGCAGCCCGGGATTCCAGGATAAAGTCTGTGAGAAAACTTGTCTGGCTAAAGAACCTGGCATTGCCGTTTAATGCGGGAATAACTGCAACGCATGTGCTGTTCGTGGGGCCTACATTATATAGTGTTGGGATAAACACCATCCCGAGGTGAACGGCCTGGTGTGAGGCGTATTAGTATTACCGAAACACAGGTTCCGCTATTATGAGCCATGTCGGGACCATTGAAGATTTTCGAAATAATTGCCGCCCCTCAGCCCTATAGCATTGTCATTTGCACAGCAGAAAATAATTTCTGTCTCTCACACTCGTATTATCCTTTCCACAGCAGGACATACACTCTTAGTGAAGTCCTTTGTAACGACATACACATATAGGATAAATTTCCTATCGGTCGCAAAGGGCCGCATAAAAGGGGCTTTCTAGAGCTGCTAAGCGTGACAAAACAGGAGGCGGTAGGCTGGGCCCTATATATGGCGTTTGGAGCCCACGCTGCGTTTACACACGCACATTACCATGAAAAGTGCTGTCTTTCGTTTCCATATATCGTTGGTGAGAAGTGCGCAACAAATACTACTTAATATAAATATATTTCACTAACCATTACACAAAATTTATCTTGGATCGAAAGTTCACATAGACAATATTTATTCGAAGACATACGGAAGGTTATGTTTCATTGGAAAAAAAAATAACTAGAGGGTGCAACAGCTGATGTCATATTTGCTGCTTAAAACACCTTCGTAAGGCCAATACTTCAGTACGCGTAGCTGGTATGGAGTCCTCACCAAAATTACCCGAAGAAACAATTAAAAAAAGTCAGAGCAACGCGGTGAGATTTATATGCTCCTGGTATCGAAGGACGATTCAGTTACAGAAATGATTCGTTCTTCTGACCTGCACCTGCTAGAAACGCGCAGCCAAAGAAAATCGCTTGAAACTATTATTCCAGATAATCCAAGGCTAAATAAATATTAGCAGAGAAGCATACATACTGCCATCTGGTAAACGAAGCTCCTGAATTAACCATAATCGGCAAATCCAAGCTTACAGCGCTCACACTGATACGTTCAGGCACTCTTTCTTTCTTAGTGTAATTCTAATGTGGAATGTATTGCCATTGTCTGTTGTGGAACAAAAAGATTTGTCTAATTGCGACATGACTTTAGATAAGTATCTGTAATAGTTTACTACTTGAACTTTATGTTTTATGTATTTGTGAATGTTCATTTTGTCTATGTTACCCTCTCCGTAGGGACCCTCGCAAGAGGGTTGAGAGTACTGTTAAATACAAAATATGCAGCCCGTTTTGTACTTTCTTCGTTTGTCTGTTCAATGAAAAAAAAAACGAATCGGCGCCGCTACGGCGACGGCGAATTCACTTACCGAGAGGAAGAGGCTTTCAGCGTTGAGCGCATGCTCCATGCCTAACGAGACAGCCTCAAATCATCTCTTCCTCCTCCGCGAAATGAACGCTGCCGACAGCCATGGTTTCGCTCGTTTAGGCTCTTTGTGTAGCATGTTCCTTTCTATTACAAGAAACTTAGCTATCTCTAGAAAATAGGTTTAATTTAATGAATTTGTGTTGTTTTCGTTTAGATCGCACAACATGCAAAGGAGGATTAGCGTTTTTTTTATTTCTTGAAATCTTTGTCACAGAGCAAAGATAACGCATCGGTCATTGTCGACAGAAAGTAAAATTCTGGTATTAGACGTCGGTATACCTGGTTATTCACTACTTTCCATTGTCAAGGTTTAGTTCACCAATGCCGTTTTGGACACTACTTCGCTCAACTCCGCGATAGCAGCATGTAGAAAAAAATGTAATCATTGCGGGTGATTTCAATTCGCACCGCGTATTCTGTGGCTACCAATCCGACGCATGTGGCAAGCGATTATCGGAATGGACTTCTCTAATAACGTTCACTGTGTAAATTTCAAGACCATAACTTACGTAAGCAGCGTGTCACGCTCTGTGATTGACCTAACATTTTCCAGTTCTGGTTGTGCCATTTCGTCAGGGTCAGCCATCACCTTAGGCACTAGCAGCGATCACCTACCAATATAGTTTTTAAATTCCTTGCCCGGTATTTTCAGTGAACAAAATAATAAACAACTCTGTAAATTTTAAGAAGATTAAGGATGCATTACGATCTGGCCTAATGCAGACGGGGTTAAGTGATCAGGTAAAGGCACGCAATTTATGTGAGGTTATCGGTGATAGTATGAAAGAAGCTACAGTCAGTATACAGTCAGCTAAACGTGCTGCTCAAACACCGTGGTGGAATCCTGATTGTGACCGTCGGAATATATATATATATATATATATATATATATATATATATATATATATATATATATATATATATATATATATATATATATATATATATAATCAAAGGGTCACGTTGAAAAACATAACATTTATTACGACGTTTCGGCCGCGAGACCGGCCTTTTTCAAGCTTCTACTACAAATGGTACGACTACGCACAGAGCCTACAAGTCGTACCATTTGTAGTAGAAGCTTGAAAAAGGCCGGTCTCGCGGCCGAAACGTCGTAATAAATGTTATGTTTTTTAACGTGACCCTTTGATTCTATAATTGACCTGCTGCCAAGGATTTATCTTTGAAGTGTGTGTATATATATATATATATATATATATATATATATATATATATATATATATATATATATATATATATATATATATATATATATATATATATATTTTTTTTTTTTTTTTTTTCACGCCACCTCTGTCGTCCAGAACGCTGCCGTTCAGCTGCTTAAGGTCTTGCCGTAACTGGTCTCTAAGCGCAAATGGATCTGTCGCTTCTATTTCTCCATGGTATTTCCCCCCCCCCCCACACACACATATATATATATATATATATATATATATATATATATATATATATATATATATATAACGATTAACGAAAGGGAAGGGGGTCAAGGGCTCGCTTTTATTTGTTAGAAACAATTTAATGAAACAACAAACATTCCTGGGCTTTAATGTTTCTTGTTTCATTAACTTGTTTCTATATATATATATATATATATATATATATATATATATATATATATATATATATATATATATATATATGCGTTCCTCCATATTTTATATGCCGCCACATGGCGCTTGAGAATGCTTAACGTCGACCTGGAGTAGGACGTCCGGTACGGAAATCTAGGGTACAAGACAAGCTATGAGTACTTGTACTGAAGGTGGTCGTTCAGCAACTTTTCATCAACAATTCTAACATTCCTGAGAGGACGTTGAGATGCACCGTTGATAAAATGTTGCTTTATTTTTGGAAATTTGTGGACTTCAGTCTTGAAAAATTGTTCACAAAATGTTCAATGTAGACATTGAAAAGTCATTGAAATGTTCTTGATAAAACATAATATGGCAGCATCGAGCGTGTTGGTTTTGGAGGAAAATGGCCGAATAATGACGCCTTGACATGATTATATGTCCCATGTCCCAGTACAATCCAGCTATAAGTGTCCCCCCGCCCCTTCACCCCCTGAACGTTCCGCACGTGCTTCCTCTGTATTTAAATGTGCACAGAAGGCTAACCAGCTGGCTATAAACTTTTCTTCACACAGCTTTATAAGGCTAGGTTAATTGTTCCCCAGAACAGCAGTCTTTTGTAGAAAATAGCCTTGTTTTAAATTATAACCAGCTGAATCTATCATCAAAATTTTGGAGATTATAAAGTATGTGGGGGAATTTCGAAACTCACCAGTAATGAAAAAGCACATTGTTCGCTGCAAGCCTGCCGTTTTACGCGTCTTAATTCCTGGCATAACGTGCTGTCAATGGTTTATCAATAATTCGAACTTTGTTGATAAAATGTGAGTTTTATTCTCATATTGTTATTGTTGATTATTGTTATTTTTACGATTTATCATGCTTTCGAATCTTATGCTGGCAATGTTATTCTAGAACGGTGATCTCTGAGAACAGAAACATTATGATATTTTGTTTTTTGTTTGCGAGGACACTGAGCCGAGAACTCTATATCAGATGGTCGCAGCAGACGTTGCACCTAGAACGTAATTACATCCTCCCTCTCCTTTAGCCTAAGCGACTAACCTAAGTACACTGGACTATAGCCCTGTAAAAACCCGAAGGCCTGTGCAGAGGACGCAGACCTGTGGCAGCGCATGCTAGATATTCCTGCGTTCTCTCTCATTATTCTATTTCAGCTAGTCTTCCTCCATTCCTGCTTCTTTTCCCCCTCTTCTTCCCCTTCCATAGTCTTCCTCCCTGCTTCCACTTCTTCTACTTGTTTTGTCCGTTGTCCACTCTTTTGCTTATTCGTCGTCTTAATTCCCTACTTCGCAGCCTCTTTGATGTTTTGATTTTTATCACCCCCTTCTCCTCGTTTTCTATGTCTGTATCGATTAAACTACTGGCCGCGGCTGAGCCGTGGCTGGGAACGCAAATTGCCCAGCCATGTGGTGAGAGTCAGAGGTGCATGCCACTAATAGATCCTATATTGAGCTTGGTCGATGCAGATATGAAAGTTCTGTTTGTGTGTGCGTGTGTAGGTGGGTGGGTGGGCGGGTGACGATGGCGGTTACAGACACTGGCAGCGGCGACGGACACCATCGCTACTAATTTAAGTCATAGCAACAAGCCCATAACAGCCCGGGCTGCAATATCAGCATGGTTATAGTGACTTGTTTGTTCAAAAGCCCGTTCCTTGCAAATGTGCGCAAAAGACCTTTCAATTTTCGCGCGCATGCCCCTCAGTGATTGGCAATGTAACTGTTTCCGCGTTCGAACGACAAAAACTCGGAAAGCATTGATCTTGATATTGTGCTTAGCTACTCAATTTTTATTATTATGTTAATCGACGATTTCACGATTTGAAGTTTGTAAGAGTATTTGTAAAAAATGCGTCGGCGTTAATACGGCCACAACAGTTCGGTTATAACCGTTGTTGCTTTGCGGCAGTCCATGTTCGCGCGTGTTGAGGCCGTTGGGATTTAAACTTCAAGAAGTCCAAGCTGCATTTTTCTTGCAAGTGAAGTGTTGGTTCTGCTGTGTGCGTCTCATCCGTTTACCGGTGCTTCTTATTACGGGAATCTGCTGCTTCAGTGAACATCGTGGCGAACCCACCGAACGGCTACGCACCGCAGTCGGCGCTTTGAACTATGCGAGTGAGCGACCATCGATGGACCATCGCTGTCAAAGGCGCGGTATGTACTCTGGTAAGTACAATACCTGTTTTATTTTCCTCCAGTATACTGTAAGTAACGTTTCTTTAGCGTACAGTGCACGTGGTTCTGTGGGGAGGCTTTATTTCAGTGGTTCTTGAGTTGAACGTGTATTGTGCATGCGGGGCTCTGGGTGGCGGGTGATTTGAAACAAGCGGCAGCTGCGCCTTCCTCTGTGCGCACACGACGCACTGTAGCGCGCCTTTGCAGGCACCACGCTGGCCGTTTATGAACTGTGGTTGATGGACTGTTGTTTTCCTCTACTATTGTTAGTCCTGCCCCTTCCTTTCTCGCGTCGTCCACTAGCCGCGGTTCCCGTTTAAACCTCGCAGTATCTCGACTTCCGTCGGTCTTTTCACTTCTAATATATTTTCTTTACACAAAATGGAACTACTGGGTGAGCCACGATAAAGTGAACACGTGCTCGTGCTTACTGTTATCACTTTTGATTAAATCATCGTGCCGTTTTATACTCGGGACAATGATTCTGAAAAGTGTTTTGTGAAAAGAAGAAAACAAAAAGGTTTTGTGTCCCTTATACGAACGTATAAAATCACGCCGTTGAGTGCACTTTTATGCCGATTTAGCGAGTTCTGGAGTCTAAGCGCACTGGAGAACAGATATACTTCATCAAAATGCATTTTTCAACACTTGAACTACTGCTACAGTTGTATTTTGCTACACTTGTCGACGCATAGAATTTTGATAAACGTGGTAATTCGACCAAAATACCTGTAATTAAGGAATTCACTGCTGCACTCTTTAAGCAGAAGGTGTTGATACTGGTAGATATTGGATTTTGCTAGTGCTATCTTTTGGGGATAATTGTACCTTTGTAAAATGCCTTTGTATTTCAAAATTTCGATAATACGTGGTTGGTTTGCCAAAAACGTTTGTTTCAAAAAACAACGTACAAAGTTTTTCTCTTTTTAAACATAACTCTGGTTGAAGTGAGAGATGCTGCTTACCTGCATGTGAAAAAGCTTTGCATTATCTCACTTACTGACAAGTTACAATGCATCAGATGTCACCGACTCACTTTACCAACCGTGTCACTGATGTTTTGCTGGAAATTGGTCACTGGTTGTTCAAAAATAATTGTACCTGACGTACTCACTATGAAGCCGTCAAAAATGAGGAAATGATAAAGTGTGTCATTTTTAGCAGATTGTGCTCGAGGTTCAGAAATCAAGAAATTTATGATATTGGAACGACTATACTGCCGCGGGTATGTGCCAACGCCGACAAAGTTGAAGTTGCACGCGCTTTCGAGCTGATCGTGGCGACGAAGAGGACGTTCGGTTCTTTCTCTCGGACGAGCATAAAGTGTTTTTACTTGTGCTGCTCCTGTGCATCGTTGTGCCTTGTGCCTCGTCGATTACGCGTCGTTACAATATGTATAATGTTGGGTAGGATAAACGTACTGAAAACTGTAAGTCTTCTGGCGAATTTGTGTACTGTTTGAACTGCCTGGTGGCATGCCATTATTTTTAGGCTTATGAGGTAATAAGCCTGCATTTAGAAATGAAGCCGGTTCCATCAGAACTTGCATATTTTTCAGTGTTAACTACACGCGGCATCCAACCTCTTTGTCTAAAAACTGCGTTTTCCAGTTGTGAATTTCAGGAAAACTGCCTCAGTCGCTTGGTCTGACTGAATGGGAAATATAAAGGGGTCTTCAAAAAGAATGTGCAGCTGCCCGGTTGTAATTTTTACTGTTTCATTGAGCATTCAACATGCTGATTCAGAAATATTTCAGCCATATATTCAGCATAGGTTTTACAATGCTGTTTTAAATCGTAGCGTTGCACTCCGCAAATGGCCATGCGCCACTGCAGGCTGCCATAGGTGCTATTCTGTGATGTTTCAGTGATGTCAGCTCAAGCTACTAAAAGTGTAAACATATTGTTAACTTTCGTTCGTTCGAAAATGTAGACTTATATGAAAGGTAGAAAGTAAGAAAATAATTGGACACCGTGTGGTGCCTTCGGAAGGTAGGCTGGAGCACAGTTTGCTTTTCCGTTGCTGCTGATGGGGTGCCAGTCTCAGACAGCATGGCGGCGAGAAGTTGACGTGAGCTCCAATGTTGAGGGGAAGATGCGCTGGGAAACCGTAACCGTATTTTTTATCACTCTAAATAAACCCAGACGATGCAGCAAAAGAGTATATTCTAGGCTGGTCAGGAGTCCGAAAACACTCATTGTACAAAATTTTGAGAAAACATTTCAAGACCCCCTAAAGGACTGATGTTGTTAGGGCCACGTACCAGTAGTAGATTTCTGTTTTTGTAAGAGTAACATCATGCATGCTGATAAAACACAATTTTGATTCAATTACAGGACAATAATACAGGAGGGGATGGAAGATACGACACAGACCACTGACTGCCTACAGTTTATTTCTTTCTAGAAAGCTTGGTTATATACACAGTTAACCACTACTACAACATCTGTGCACAAAACGCACTGATCACGGAAAATGAACGTGAGGATAGCCTTAAGTACAACAATGTGCTCATCACAACTTACATACACCAGACACCAGTGCTGGCCTGTTCTACTGGTCTTGTCCCTGTGTCGGTGCGTTTTATCTGCGCTACCAGTATGACTGCAAGATTAAGTACGTCTCCTTATTAATGAGCACAACAGAGGAGGGACTGACTTAACAACCTTTTCCGTAAAGGATTTTTCGAAGAATTCGATCATATTGAATGTTGCATGATCTCTGCATCTTGTAACTCGTGTGGTGAGAGATGAAGCTTACAGCATGTAGTACCATGGCAAGAAGCGGAGATCTTCCCACTCATGCAATTATTGAAGCCAAAACAATTTTCTCTTTGACAGAGGAGTTTGTCAGTACTCTTTGTTGCTGTCAGCTAAAGGAGATGTACTCTGGCCTGTTATTATGCCTATTTGTTATATAACTCCGTTCCATGCACAACTGTTGTGGTACTGTATGCATGTATTTATATATGTAGTGAAGCCTTCTGGAATGAAATAAGCTTTGAGTGCTCTGCGTCATCTCTCTGCTCCTGTGGTATTGCACTGTTACTAATTATGAATCAGCTCTTGATGCTATACAGTAGCTTTAAAGAGCTGTAACTTCTACTGTTTGTTATCTTTAGTATAAGTGCACACAACAGCGAAAGTTTGTGGGATGCGAAACAGTCAAAAATTTTTAATTGCACCTTAACCTCAGAAAGTAACCTCCAAAAAAATTTTCACTCGGTCGAGGTTTTTCCAATGGAAAGGCCACAACGTTTAATTCGAGGCTATGTTCCAAGGCTACTAATGTAGATTTTTCGGAAGTTTTGCCTCTGATAAACGTTTGCATTGTAAAGTATTGAGCTCTGAAAATTTGTGTGAATTTTAATGGCTTCATGTAACTGCTTTGTTCAAGACGGTGCTGCACCAGACCTTCCTGCTGTGTAGCATGGACTTCTCGACCTGTTCCAGGCTCCAGCATTCCGGTCGTCATGGCGTCTGCAGTGTGCCTGAAGTTGCAAGTTGGACTTTTTTGTGTGACATGTCTGAATATCTTAGCTTGATGCCATTGGCATAAAACAAGTCACACACACGCATGGTGCGAACCTTTAAAAATGTGTTCTTGACATGAACATGCCTACATACAACCCTCTACTGTAGGTGCATAACCTGACATGTACTACATTTCCTCATTGGGTGTGCGGTATTGCTGATAAGATTGTAAAATTGTACCATGGAAGACTTTGTGCTGTGCTTGGAATAATTAGACTAGTGAACCTGTTCATGATTTGATATTTATCACAGTATCTAAAGAGAGGTTGGGACCTGAGTTTTTCGCAGTGACATGCTAGAAAACCATCTGGCTGCTCCTTGCTTGTTTGTGTGCTCGCTGGTGAAGATTGCCAAAAGAAACTAGTTAGCATGCCTAATTACACAGAAAAGGAATTACCCACGCAAGTCGGACCATAAGTTCTGATATTTCCTCTCTCATATTTACCGCTGTGCAAAATTTAGGAAGGGAGGCATTGTAAAATGTGATGGTGTGCTCGACTGACAAATTTTATCCACTAAACATACACAGAGCCCACTGCACGTTAAAACAAGTTAGTCACAGCGGAGAAACCGAATGCGCAAAAATTGAGGATGTCAGTGGCCATGTCTTGCTATTTCCTTGTCCTTGTTTTTTTCCACTGTTCATTCAAAATGAATTCCCGCCAGCTAGTCCAACTATCTCTTCTAGTGAGGATGATATACATGATGAAGCTTTCTGTGCCATCGAGTACAAGGTTACATTTAAAGTACAGTTATCTTCTGTGATAGCCAAACTTTCTGCATGTATGCATTAACAATTTTATTGCAACACTCGTACAACTTTCTCGAACTTCCTTATGAAGCATGGGTTATTGGAAGCAGTTGGTCGCTTGGCTTACCGCTGATGCAAATTCAAGGTGCTCTTTGTCTTTTTATAATGCCTATGTTCACTCTTCACCATAGAAGTTCGTTATGCCACTTGAATTTTCAAAGCTGTCGATGGAATGCAAAAGTGCACATCCTTAGGCCGTCACAGAAAAGGAGTGTTTTACTTGAAAAGGAACATTGTATTCAGTGATCCATAATGGCTCGTAAAGTGGGAATAATTTCTCACTTTTGCACATTCACTTCGTCCTTTGCATGCTTAGTGAATAAAATTTGTCCTCTAGTGCATTAGGTTTGCTTTGTCTTATCAGGCTTTCATGCTAATAAATTTGTTGGATGCAAAGATGGAAATGTCAGTGATACCATACATAATTGTCTGACAGCCCTGAACAAACTGACAAAAGCTAGAAACATGAGCGTCGTGGTCACATTGGTAAACAATCTACGCATAGACAAGACTAGGTCACACAAGGAGACAAGGTGTTGAATAAAACAATGCAGGTTTCTCAATGTAAGGCAGTTATTTCGTCCTGCCTTCCACCACTATGCAAAGCTACAGAGGCTGGCCTGACTGGTATGTGCATGTCATAGTCACAGGTCACATAGGTATAAAACCACGCTTAATAAAGAGCAGCCTAATGATTTTCTTTAATTTAGCTGCGAGAAACGCAGCCTCCAACTCCAGTAGCGGCTGAGCGATTCTTGGTAAAATCATGAGGATATCAATCAGACTAATAATTGAGGCATAGCACGTAATCTTCCATAGTAACATTTGTATCACAAAGCCATGTACCATTACCGAGAAAAGTTTTAATTGCTGTGAACGACAGAATTGTTTACTGCAACATATTTCTCACAGCGTATGCTCTACTATGCACTGAGGTAATGGTATGCATGCTTTTGCATCTCAATTAAACATGCTAAAATTAAGTTCACATGTATTGTGTTGAACTGTCATCCTTTGTTGTATGACACATCTAAGGCCTTTATCATGTGCTCTACCATAGTGTACCAACCACTCTACCACATCATGAATGTCAGGAGCTCTCCTATGTCACCAATTTGCCAAGTGCCACATGTTGGATGGTTGGAGTGTTTCACTACATGTTCCATTTTCCATGTGCTCCACCACATCTCCAATTTGTACTATGACTGCATCCACATGGCACTAAGTGCTCATACTGAAAAATGCTCCTCCATTGGTTAGGACTGACGCTTCATGCATTTCTAAACAGATTTTGATGATTGTTTGTTCACTATCATGTGTGATATATTCCATTTTTCACAGCGTCATTTAGAGGAAACATACTTTTAGTAAAATTGAATTACCCGTCCAAACGCATATAATGTGGCATTTATATATTCTATTGAGCATGATGAATTTAATTCTTTTGAAACACTGCCATCCCACTTTGATATGATGCATATTTTTTTTTTCATCTTGCCATTTAATATTGCATAATGGTAAATATTACTTAAAACGACTGAAATACTTTTTGTCAGTATAGATATTTGTATTTGGCAACATACAATTGTATTTATTTTTATTCTGTGGAACTTTGAATCGTATGTGTAATGTAAGCCCAGCAATAAAGCTCTGTGCAACCAATTTCGCAGGCTTGTCTAGCTTTTTGTAGGAATTTAAATATAGAGAAAACAAGTGTGGCACATTCCCTGACACTAATAATGAGACATATAATCATGTCAAGATGCCTTATTATTGATGCATTTCCCCCCAAAACCATTACGTTGATCTCAACATATTACGTTTTGCAACATTTTGTCAACAATTTTTTAAGATTGCTGTTCACAATTTTGCAACAGTGAAGTAACAATTTACCGAAAACATTTTATCACCAATGTGACAGCAACTCTTCAATACGGCAGTCAACAATTTCTCAACAACAAATAAACAGTTTGTCGATATTGCACTTGTCAATAACTCTTCAACGAGAAGTCAACGGCCAATTTTCAGCAACGTTGTCAACTTTTTTTCAATAATTTTTAATATTTTTACAATGCCCTTTGTTAACATTGCTCAATTTATCAACATTTCATTCAACGACAGTTTTCATAAGGGTATGTTTACGCGGATGACATAGCTTTCTTTTTTGCCTGTGATGATATACATTCTCTACATCGAATCTTAGTCTTACTTGAATGAAGTTGAAACTTGGCTCAAAGATCTGCACATGGCTCTCAACGTTAACAAGAGTGCTCTCACAGTTTTTCCATTAAGTTCTCCCGTGCATATATCCTTGATGTCCAGCCAGGATGTGATTCCACAAGAAGAATAATTAAAATATTTGGGAATAATATATACTGCAAATCTTAACTGGAGTCTGCAGATAGAATATATCGCATCGAAAGGATTACGTACACTTGGCTTATTAAGACGAAACAGCTGCAATCCTTTTGGAATGCGCTGACAGACCCTCCTGATGGTCTCCTGCATGTATAGTCTGTTTCACACTTAGGGGAAATCACGGAGCGCCTTGCAACGCGATGTGGCCATGATGCAACGAGAGCTGGAGACGGCCAGCAGCGGCTGCTCGCACAGGCGCTGCTGGCCTCACTATGTTGGAGTTTGGGTGTGTGTTGTTCGTCGTGGGCCCAACGTAGAAATTGCGCCTTCTTTTCACCATTGAACATGAAGCACTACGTATGTACTTAAGTCTCCCCAAGCTCGTGGCAATTAATATCCTGTTTCACAAAAGCACACTTTCCTCCTCTCCAAAGCAGGTTCCGTCTACTGACAGGACAAACATTTCTAAACATTCATGCTTCCCCACGGAGACGCTCACACTATGTGCTCTTTAGTGAGTTGGCTACATTTGTTGGTTATCACTGGTCTCGGCTCCAATGTCCCCAAGTAATATTCGTGCAAAAGTTACTAGTGACATAATAATACTGAGTGGTACTGAGTGACGTAGTTATCTGAAATACTTCGATGAACGCTGCAGATATTGAATTTGATAACATATTTCCAGAGAATGCGAAACAGTTGCCGAGCAGATATTTGAGTTGTTTACTGGCTGATCATTTTGACAACCTGCAAATACACACAATCATAACCACAGATGGATCTGCCACTGACAAGAAGGCAGGGGTGGGTATTTGCTCAACCACATTAAACTGGTCCTTTTCACTTAGGCTGCCAGATTTTACACCTATCTTCCAGGCTGAGTTATCGGAAATTATTGTAGTTTTACCAAACTTCTATCACATATATCTTCAGTGGTTATACTGACTGACTCTCTATCTCTATTTACCGCTTCGGCGGCTCCAATGTCATGGAACTGTCGGCGAGAAATTCAAGCATATATGCCCAAACATGTGCATCAGGTACATTTGGTATGGGTCCCTGGCCATGCGGAAATAACTCTAAATGCGGCAGCGGACACACTGGTGGCAGCATCAATTCAAGGCCCAGTCTTGAAGGTTCTGAATCCCTCCTCGTTTACCATCATTGCAAGATTACAAAAAAATTATCTTCGAGACGACCGTGGTAAGTATTATGTTCTAAACAGTAACGACTTTTGGCACCTTCGATTTCCTTGGGCAAGCATATGGTTCGCCACAAGGACATTCGATGTGTCATTAACTAAATTATGCTGCAGGGTGCTACAACTAAATTTTTATGCACACAGCTCTGGTTCCGCTGCATCCCCCCAATGTTCGTATTGTAATCAACCAGAAACAATAGAACATTTTTTAATAGAATGTCGTATATATATGAGCACTAAAGAAAAATATTTTCGGAAATACCCATTCGAAACCTTGGATTGGAGTTTGACATATCCACATTACTCTCCCTGGGGTCGTCGGCACTCAGTCTTTGTGATAAAGCTGTATGTGATGCCGTATTTAATTTTTGATCTGAAACTAAGAGGCTTCCCTGCTAGTATATTTGTTTATATTTACACAAAATTTCAGTTTCTTGTAGGTCATAACTAATTATATAAACACAGTATGATTCTTTTGTGACAGCTACCTCGTAGAGAAATAATTACGACCACCCTCTCTTCATTCCTTTACAAAATCTCAGGCTAGCTTCCCCTTCCTATTCATCTTTTCTTTTTCTTTGGTTTCCTAATATCGTTCTCATCCCACGCGATTCATGGTCGATCACCGTGGCAGGTTGCACCAAACTATCATGTAAAAACAAAACAAATCGAAGCACATGCCAATGTTAGAGGCAGTTTGTGCCAACCTTCATGACAACGTTCGCTGCAGCACCAACGTGGCAAGGGCAACGTCAAGAATTTTCTCCATGCGTTCGAGATGCAGCTGGTGGTTTGGCGAAGTTTCGGTTAGGTTTTACCACTACTTGTTAGCTTATGCACTTTGACTGCACATTTGTTATAGATGCAGGCAATTTTGGTTAATGTCTAAAACATCCCCTGGCCAAAGGCATTTCCCATGGTCAGCACCTCTGCCTTTAGATGATTTGTCTTTGGATTCTCTTTTCCGCAGGGGTGTTAGCAGCATCACAGTCACTTTTACAATCCACGGGGGAACGATCCGACAGAACAACCCAAAGGCTGTCCAGGCAGAGCTTCAGGCTATGGCTCCTCACTGGCAGCGACGTCCATCCGATCAGCGACGTCCATCTTTTTGGAAGAAGCGGGCTGGTGTGTAGGTCATCAGACCGGACGTATGTTGCAGACCTTCTAAAGTGTAAGTCATTTGCGTTCGCTTAGGTGAGTGCATTCATACCGCCTCACCTTGCATAAACCAAAGGAATTGTCGTGGAGCTCACTCTCGACTGACTCCAACTGAGAGTCTGGAGAAGGTGTCAGATGCTGGGGTTACACATGTGTAAAAATTTGACCGACTAGTAAATGGAGAGAAATTTCTTTCTGAATCAGTTGTAGCTGCGTTCACTAGTCCGTCCTGCCCATCGCAGCTGCAAGTATGGCCACTGATTTTCCGAGTAGAGCGACTAGCTTCTCGTGCTCTCCAGTGTCGCAGTTGTTGGCGTTCTGCCATAGTGTCGGAGGCTGGAAGTTCACGCTCCCGCTTATGTGGTGACGATTATCCACCTAATGAGTGCTCTGCAATCTAAAAGTGCTGCTTGTTTGGTGGCAGCCATCCAACTGATTACTCAAACTGTCCATCAACAACATGTGAAATGAAGATGCTGGAAATAATTGACAGGCGATGATGCTCTCGGCTTGAAGCTATTGCAGTTATTAAAAACAAGGCCTTTGGATATGCTGGTGTTGTGTGACACAACATATATTAAATGAAACTCAGGTATTGCAACTTATCGAGGCAATATTAGAAAAAGCAATGTCAAAAGCTATAGAGCACATAATTACAAGTGTAACGGACAGTCTTGGACAGGTATTCGCTTAACAAATGTCTCAGGCTCTTTTCAATAACTGCTCCGCTAGTCACCAAGCTGACATCTAGTGCCATGGAAGAAGCTTGTTATTCAGGCCCACAGCGGAAACCTTCAACAGACGAAAAGTCCGTGAGGCTGGAACCTTCCGTTTCACATCAGAGTGAGAGGACGACATGGAAATTTGTCATGACGTGAGACGTCAGAAGCGAACTGGATCCCCATTAAAATCAAGTGGCTCCATTTCAAAAAACCTAAA
Source organism: Hyalomma asiaticum (assembly GCA_013339685.2). Taxonomy (NCBI): domain Eukaryota; kingdom Metazoa; phylum Arthropoda; class Arachnida; order Ixodida; family Ixodidae; genus Hyalomma; species Hyalomma asiaticum. The sequence goes on from CM023481.1 coordinate 95,376,613, forward strand.
AGTGTATCTCAAACCGTAACCTGGTCATCAAAAAAAGTGTAGTGGGGATGGCTGTAGGAGAAGTAATCAGAGTTCCGAATTAGGTTCTTTGAAAGTATTGCAGTGGAATTGCCGTTCCTTGCTTTCAACCTCGACATTTTTATATTGTTTATCAACTCAGTTTAGCCTTTATATAGTAATATGGGGAGAAACTTGGCTTAATTATGATAAAGATGAATATATTAAGATTGATTGATTGATCAATTTAAAACTATTTGCGGTCCTGAAGAACTGCATGTTTCCCCTTCAATTGTTCACGCGGAAGGAGACAGCGTTCTTTCCAAATGAAAAAAGACGTCTTTTCGCTGGTGACTTCAATTCAGATCATGTTTCATGCGGATTTAGTACTCATTCTTGTGTTACCTTGTTGTGGGATTGGGTGATAGATAATTACCTTTCCTCTATAAATTTGAAACAGCTTACCTTCATTCTTAGGCAATCACGCTCAGTGTTAGACCTCACCTTTTCTAGCAGAAATATTACTGTAAACCCTCGGCAAACAATTGATTTCGCTGCAAGCACGGATCACCTTCCTGCGTATATTGAAATTATTTCCTCCAATAGAGCACCGTAAAACAGCAGAAAACATTTTTTAATTATAAATTGTTTAATGATTGGTTGTATTCTCGCACTAATGCCCTTTCCAGCGGAGATGACAAAAGTTGTGTGATGATTTCGTCAGCTATGGATATGTCGAAAAAGTTCTCCAAATTTGTAATTGATTTGGCTTCAGCTTATTACGATTAACCTAACCGCTGGTGGAACACTGAGTGCACAAGACATTATAGGAGGAGGAAATCAGTATGGAAACACAGAGCCTTCAAAATTGGAAAGTTTATCAGTTCATTGCGGCAACAATCAAACACAATGTTTCTCGTGCGAAAGAGGGGCATGAAAAAAACATTTCAAATACTTGTCAAATACCGAAAACAAGCTAACTTTATTTCGATGCCTTCGTTTTAGAAAAAGAACCCTACTGCGAATAAATGTAGATTCGGTAGTTTATACCTCGCAAGAAATGCATGATTTTTTCGAACTCTTGGCTCAAAGACTAGAAAACCGGTTCACAACGCAAGTTCAGAATTCTCTTTTGACACCGGTGGTCACAGACTGCGGAGAGATCCTCTGCAGACCTTGACCAGGTCGTGTTGAGATTGTGAAATTCAGCACCTGGCCCGGACAGGATTACAAAGAGTATGCTAAGGACATTATATGAGGACTCTCCGGATTATCCTTCAGAGCTTGTCAATTATTCTCTTAGGAATTCATGGCTAACATGTCCATCACTTACTATTCCATCACTTAAAAAGCAAGGGGCAGGCTACATTCTCGACAACATAAGAACGAATGCACTAACATAAAATGTAGGGAAGCTTATTGAAAGGGTTCTGAATGCTCATATAATAGAAATCGTTAGCGAAAAACAATTCTGATTACATGTGAAATTGGATTTCGTTCTGGTTATTTAAAATGGAACACACATCTGGATCAGAAAAGTTGAATTAGCATTGTCCGGCAAAACAGGCTGTATGCGGCGTTGGTGGCGCTAGACATATGTAAAGTATATGATAGAGTTGAACACGGTATTCAAATAGAGCGATTTTGCGACCACAGTTTCCCAGACTGTATTGTAGCATGGGTTGGGTCATTCATAAGGGAAAGAGAGCTTTATTGTTTTTAAAGTGCCCACTTGTAAAAACAAACACGATAGGTTTGCTGCAGGGTTCAATACTTTCACCAGCATTATATAACGTCTTAATGAGCACTATTCCAATCCACCAAAGGGCGAAAACTTATTTATATGTTGGTGACATTATCTTTTTGCTGTGCACAGCTACATTCACTAGCTTTGCCATATAGTGCAGACATATTTAAGGAAACCTGAAATGTGGCTTGATAGCCTGGAGTTGAACACCATAAGTCCGCTATATTGCTATTCCTGGTGAAAGACTCTGCACATTTTGCTGAATTATAAGCTTCGAGACATACGTCAAGTGGAATCAATGAGAAATGCTGGGTTATTTATAACCAAAGCCTCAAGTGGCGACCACATATTGACCATGTAGGGACTAAATGTGTGTGTTCGATGGGCATACTGCCTGAGCTAAGCAATCCTAGATCTGGAATGAGGAGAGTAGCACCTTTGATGGTACATAATATGTATGTGCGTCCACTTTTAAAATTTTCCTGTGCACAATTTTTTGTTGCACTAGCATACAATACAAACTGTCCACTTCTTCCACTGGAGCTTCCACTGGAGCGAGAGGCTTTTGGCGTTGTTTAGGCCTTCCAGAATAAGTTGCAATCTGATACCTGGAAGCACGAGAGCCACTGCTTATGAGCCGATTTAACATTTTAATGGTGCACACATTATGAATTTCCCTCAAACTGAGATCAAATAATTTTCCTCTCTCATCTAGATTTATTTTCTGTGCACTAGCTGAGGTTTCACACTCCGCAAATTATATTTGTTCAGGAACTGCTGAAGGCATTAAATGTACAGATTCGCAGTGCACTTCCCTTGACTATGCAGCATAATTGTCCAGAGAATGTGTATGGCCACGTTTTTCCAAATTACGTGAAATTATTACCGTACCGCATCCTAAATGGATTGTCACAAGATCACCTAAGTACTGTGCTGACAAAAGTGGTTATTGGAACAGATTGATCGCAAAGTGCAGAGCTAGCTGGAGTAGGAACGCGCTTGACTACGAAAGAGAGCCTGTGACAGCGTGGCGAGCACGTGATACAGGCATATCGTTCACAGGCAGCTGAGAGCGGAGAGTGCCGCTTGAGCAGCACCTGGCTTGAGGTGTTGTGGTGCGCAATTTTAAGGCAAATTCTGCGGACACAGCGTGGTGAATACCGTCTTACTGGGTAGTAAGTTTTAGGTAGTAGTTTTAGGTAGTAGTCTTACTGGGCAGTAAGTAGTAAACACGGTGGATGAAAATATGTGTCTTTTACTGTGTTGATCTGTTTAGACACAGCGTGTTCCTGACCAACCTTGCGTAATATAAATTTGACTCCTGGAAAGAGGAACCATGGTGGAGGCATTAGCTTGGTGCAAATGGCTCCAGTTTAATGCACGGTATCAGATACTGATTGTTCTTAAGTTCAACTTCGTAAAGGTTGGTGACGCTCTGCAAAATGTGTAGTTTATGCTGGAAATTTTATTCATTTGGACAAATGTGCAGTTTGTGCTGGAAATTTTATTTGGACAAAAATTGAAACTGTGTGTCAATTATTTATAAGTTCGCGACTCAGCAACGTGACTGAACACCCCATATAACTAATCATACAGTACTTCTCCATATAAAGTTGTTTTAGCCCTGTACAAGTCGGCTTTAATTGAAGCGAGAAAGGCTGCAACATCAATGCATGGTGATGCCACCTTTTATTTGTAGCAGAAGTGACATGAGAACACATGTGATATGTTAGCCATAAGTGAGCCGGTCATAGCATACACCTGTGCACATAAACTGATTCATTTTGACTTGAAAAAGTGGACTGATGCCGTCCAATTTATATTTCTTTGGATCACTCAGTGCTCATTTAAATGTGAAGTCTTCATAATTAAAACGTTACTTGCGGAGTGTAGTTTCTTTTTCTGGCGCTGCAAGCTGCGTTTAATGAAACCTACTATCTGTAATACTTATGCAGGACTCCATCAATCAAAAGCATCCTTCGGCGACCCCAACAAATCGAGCAGAAGCAGTCTTGTCAGGACCTCCTGATCTCATTGTGGGTGAGAATCTTGTCAGAAAAAGGATATTTAAATTGTGCTGGCTCTCAACAAATAATTTTTCATGTCTCATAAAGAATAATTCATAGGGTTAGTGGCTCATTTTCAGGGTGCGGCAAATAGCGTTTTATTTGTAGCACCAGTGGAGGCCCGACCCCACTGTTAGAATCCAGAGGAACCTTTAACAGATGATATAGATCAAGAATTTATTACCTAATTGCTGCTAAGAATGTTGTTGGGTTAGTCACTGCTGGCTGTTACAAAGTGCCACTCCTAGGGCAAATAATGCTAGTAATAGATGCTAGTTTTGTTAGGTGTATGTCGTTAGGTGTATGTCGCGTAGCTATGCTAAATAACATAGTTGTAATCCTACCTGTACAAACTGCCAAAATGGACCTACTTAAGTATAGGTTCATTTGAATGGGGTTGTATTCAAATTACAGTCGCCGACCGATAAATCGGACACCGATAATTCGGACATGCTCGGTAATTCGGACAGTCGCGCGGCACCGCCGATGGTCCGATAGAAGTAATGTGTAAAGACGACCGATATTTCGGACAGCTGCCAGATCTACATTCGATAATTCGGACCCTGTCCGACTGTCGCGCATGCCGAATCGGCAGCCATTATTATCTCCTCCGGCACCCATACCATACAAAGTATGGCCTCAGAAATCCAAACGAAAGCTAATTGGTAATCTATGAGGCTTTATTTCGATCGCAACTTTATGCCTGAGAGATTTGTAGTTGAAAATGCCGATCTTGGAGGCACGGCTCAACTGTGGGGGATCGTATCGACATCGCGATCATCCCACATTCCGGTTCCTGTATCCCTTCGCTGTGCTGCTATCGCCGCCATTCTGTCATATGCGTCTGCGGTACAGCGTTTTGCTAAATTCTGCGCGCGTTCATCTTTATTTTGAGACTTGCTTTATTTTACGTGCAGCTGTCTCACAAGATCCGAGTTAAATGGCACCAACGGTGCCCTCACAGCCAGCGCCGAAGGCCGCTGGCTGTGAGGGCATCGTTGGTGCCATTTAACTTGGATCTTCGGCTGCATCCTCGGACACCGTTGGTGCATTTAACTCGGATCTTCGGCTGCAGTGTCGGCAGTGTCGGGCTCACTGCGCAACGTAAAAGGCACTGTTGGTCCCGTTTACGTTGAGTAGTGAGCCCGACACCGTCGACACTGCAGCCGAAGAACCCGACAATGCAACTGAAGAGCCGAACCTGCCGCCCAGCGCAACGAGCTCAGGTGCGGACGTTATTGACGACCTGCGAGGCTGCGGTGTGCCGATTCCCAACACTGTTACGTTTGAAGACTTTGCAAACGTCGACAGTGTGGTGTCGTCGTGTGCTGAATTGAATGACGACGACATAATTGAGCAGGTTCTGCAACCGTCAAACAGCGGTTCTGACTCTGATGACGATGACGTGCCGTGTGCTCCGGAGCCGTCGCATGCGGACCTGTCTCGAGCCCTCGCTGTTCTTTCGTCATCGTACAGCGATCATATCGCACTGGCGGAGATACAGGCGGACTTGGTTGCACGTAAGCGGAAGTGCGTGCAGCAACGCATTGACGACTTTTTTTGGCCACCGGTACACTGAAGTGTCAATGAAAGTATTTTTTTTCTCACGCATTCGTCTTTTCGGACTTTCGATAATTCGGACTTATTTACGTTCCCCATGGAGTCCGAATTATCGGTAGTCGACTGTACATGGGAAAGCGCAAGGATACTACCCTGAATGTTGCAGAGCACATTTTCTCGTTTATGAAGCAATATTATTTTCAAGTTTATGTTGTTGTTATGTTCCACTTGGAAGGTGAAATCAATTTGGTTTGTAATCACAGATTTATTGTTGTAATGCCTCTCACAATAAGCTCTGTTATTATGTGAAAAGAGTGTCAATGATAGCTGCATCAAATCGCCATGGTCTCCACTGCAATGACGGTAATAACATGAGGTAGTAACAGTATATATACACTAGGTGTTGTGCTTGACGAACGAAGTATGGTACAGGTTTTGCAATATAGCGGAAACGCCATTACCTTGGCCACATATTAATGAGGACAACTATATGTGTAGGATGCTTTAGAACTAGCATCTGCATTAAATGAGTGATGGTTCTTGCACTTTGCTGTTATCTCTACCTCTGAACTCACGGCCTGTGCAGCCACTACTGCCACCAAAAACGGTACCATTGAAAACATCTTGCATGTCTGTTGCTCTTGCATTTCCAGAAAGTGGTGACAATGATTGCCGTTCAGTCTAGCTGGTGTTCATAACTCCAGGATGCGGTAGCACGATACATTTAGGATCCATGACACAGACGAAGATACGGGAAAGTCTCGCTGTCTATTCGCTTGTGCCATGGCTTTTTTTTTCCTTATGCTTGCCACTCTTATAGAGTACACACTCAAAAAGGGCTGAATTTGCTGATATGGCTCATGCTTATATTGCTGATAAGTCTCATACAGAAGTATCTCTGAGGGAGGGTTGGCCCAAAATAGTACAAAATATATAGCGGACAAACCAAAAGTGCTTTTGAAGGGTACAAATATATGACTAATATTAATGATACCTTGACGTCACTAACATGATGTTTTCTAAGTTTGTAATGATTAACTACAGCAAAATTATGTTTGGCCAATATCTGCATTGGATGTGCAAGTATTAGCCTCATGTCATTTACCTTAATGCTGTTCAGCCTATGCTAAATTATGTCCATGCCATGTTCGAGAGCACATTGTTTTGCGTTGATATCCTCATGTTCTGGGTTACACTGCTAAAGTCTTCACTTACACGTATACGTCTATTAGCGAGCGGGTAGGTCTTACGATGAAGATTTTAATGTCGGCTCCTAAGAGTAGTCAGCATGAACGAGTTGTCGTTACACTGGTAAGTGATCTTTGAAGATTACGAAAACATTGAAGAGAACACCTAGAGTGTTAAAAGAATGAGACATGCTTACGCCGCCTGCTCAGGAATTACCATTTGAGTAGTGGGGACTATTCGGTCCGCGTTCTGATTTTGAAATATCTGCACAACTCGAATGGCTTGTGCTTTTGGTACATAGAGTCGGGCAAATTTGGCCAATAAAATTGCTTAGTAAGGTGATGGCTTGAAGAATCATTCCAAGAAAGTGGAAAGTAAAAATCTTAAACAAAAGAAATTAAATTTCATCTTTCTTGAACACTACGATCAGGCACGACCTTCACGTCAGCACTTACTGTTGTAATCATGGGGCAGCTTGGCTGCCAGTTTTAATGCCTTATTCCCATGACTCTGAAAAAATTTTTGCATTTCTTTTGATGAATCTATTCATAGGCTACACTGATGGAAGATCCCTTCTCAATTCTGTGAAAGTGGCCTGTTGTGTGGCTTAGCAGACTGCCGTAAAAACCCGCATATAGCTCGGACCCGCATGTAGTCCGGGGTGTAATTCAGGGATAGCAAACACGAGAAAAAAAAGTATTCACCCTAATATAGTTCAAGGGAAAAGGAAAAATGCATTTATTTACACCCTTGATTATTTGTTGTCGTCGGACATGCTCTCTTCCGAAGCTCCCTTGTCGGAAATGTCATCCCACAGCACATCATCCTCAGTGCCATCAAGTGTGTTTGATATGAAGGCCCGACGAACGGGCGCCTCGGCAATGCAGGCCTAAGCCTCGACTATCCTTGAGCAGAGCATTTTTGCCGAGGCCCATTTCAGCCGTCCAGTAGGGGTCACTTCTGGCTCTGCAGAGCTCATCCACCCCATGTACAGGTGCTTGATGTGGTCCTAAATGGCTTATTGAGGCACACATGAAACGGATGTAGCTAGGATGTCATCCCGGGAGGGATGAGCTCGGTGCGGGAGTCGCGCTCTTAACAGAGTCGGCCAGGTGATGCCGAAACGCGTCAAGAACAAGCATCGAAGGGAGCCCCAGCAGTGCTCCAGGCCGTCGACACCACACAGACTTGATGCAGTCCAGCACCAGCGATTCGTCCATCCACCCCTTGTACTGGCAGTGGGCGACAAAATTTTTTGGGAACTTCTTCCCCTTCGGCAGCGTTTTTCTTTTAAGCGCCACGTAGGGTGGCAGCTTGTGACCATCTGCCGTGCAGGACAACCTTACAGTTACCTGCATTTTTTCGTTCCCGGTCGATCGCACGGTGACGTGCCTGGAGCCATTTTGATGCACAGTCAGCGCCGAGGGCATATCCAGGTACACCGTCATTTGATCCGCGTTGCCGATCTGGCTCAACTGAAAGGGGACTGCCTTTCACAACGCAATCACGTACTTCTGAAAGGCCACAAGCTACTCTTTGTAGTCCCCTGGTAGCTTCTGCAAGATCGACGTACGCCGACGTCGGGAGAACTCGGCGCGGCGCATGAAACGAGACACCCAGTGCTTGCTCGCCTTGAAGTCCTCCGGCTGAATGGCTCTGTCGCGAGCGATCTCCCTTGCCTTCGCTTGTAGCAGTTCGATGTTGACAGCGGGATGTGCAGCTCGTTGCTGCCGAACAAAGTCCGCCAGTTCTCGCTCCACGTCAGGAAACGCTCCATTTTTTAGTCCGCGGAAACTTTTTCTCTGGCCGCTGCAGGCAAAGAGGGCGTCCTTTTGCTTCCTCCAACCGCGAATGCTCCGCTCGTTGACTCCAAACTGCCGCTCCACACCACAGTTGCCGATGGTTTTGGCAGCAGTGATAACTTTTATTTAAAGGCAGCCAAGTACTGCCTGCGCAGGTCCTGACATGGCGTAAAATCACAGGAGCAAAATCGTGACCGTCAGTTGTGTGTGCGAAGTCGTAGCAATGGCCGCTGTTGCATGCCTGTTGCAGGTCTCTAGGACTAAAGCCGCTCACACTACTTAATGCAGAAGCGCGCAGACACCTGATGATGATGATGATAGCACCGCGCTTTGCCGAAACTGTGAATTCGGGCCAAATATTCTTGGGGCCAGCGTATAGTATGGGGCCAAAATTTCGCACCCTAATATCTGGACAAAACCCCGGGCTATGCGTGGGTTTTTACAGTACTTCCTTTTCTTGCACATAAAATTGGCTATTTGCATTCATTTACGCAAGATAAGTATCGCATTAACTCCAGAGTCTGTGCAGTGCACTTTATTGATGGATCCTGAACTGATAAGCATAATTAAGTGCAACCGTATTTTAGTGAAGTGCCTTGTGTGCCTCTACATTTGTCGAAAACATGCAGGAATGGATGGCCCTGAAATGCCAAGGATCCCATATCACAAGACAATACACGTGCAGCGATGTCCTGAAGTGCAGAAGTGGATCAGGTACTGCATTCTCTGACTACACAACATTTTTGTTCTCAGCACAACATAAGATTGCCAGTAGTTTTCACTGCAGAGGCTGTAGGAGAGAAAGAAATTGCCACCTACCACCACATGTTCATTCCATGCTTTGGGAAGATCAAATCAGTTGAACTTGTATGCTAGTTGGTTAAGCACGATGTAACAGGGAACAGGGCTTAAAACAGGGACAAAAGAGCATGAAGGACAAAACGCGGCATTGAGTATGAAGTGACTTGAAGTGGCTGTATTTGGTCATACGTAACATAGCCACATCAAAGTTTAAATACAAAGCAAGGAAACAAGACTCAGAAAACACAATGGTCATAATGTAATGGGACTGATAGTTCATTGCAATTTGTCTCATGATACGATAGCCTGGATATACTAAATTTCTTTATCATATAATAATACAGACGTTGCACTCACACACTTATCTTTTAAAAATGCAATATTATCGGTCTCTATAACTTCTCACGTCAAATTCTTGCTACTGGAGTCTATAGGCCATCACAATATTTAAGCTCAGGGAAACAATCACATTTCTTGGAATACACACACTAATGATCACTGACGGCACTGGTTACATTATTCTGGTGCTCGCGAAGTCTGTGATTTAAACACCAGCCGGTCTCAACAATGTTCGTGTTTCCACGTGACATGGTGTTGTGATAAAGAGCCTTCTCTACACAAGGTGGCAAAACTGACAATCTTTGTTGGTGACAATGCAGTAGAACCTCATTCATAAGTTTGTGAAAGATAATGCGACACTGAACGTATTATCTGGGAAAATGTATGATTCAAACATGCTAAAAAATTGCGCAGTTTCGCCGGAAACGCATGCATTCATATAAATATTAGAGTATTTTACTATTTCATCTAATTCAGGCAATAAAACGTCACGTAACAGCAATAAACATCTGCTTAAATAGCTACTGAAGCGTGTTGGAATGCGCCCAAAGGCACGGCAGTGACCACGAGCGCTAGCCGTCATCGCTGAACGTGTCGGGAACGCAACACACGCGTGTTGTCCCTAGCTTCAGTGTTTAAACTGCTCCACATCTTCAGGCAAATTAATTAATGTGTAACTAAATGTGCACATTCACATTGTCATTTTCTCGGCCTGCCCACACCTATCAATACACGGCGCGGACGCACGGGCCACGTTGTGCCCAACGGCGCGAACTCTGGTACATAACTTGTGCGCTCCAAGAGCACTAGCCTTGCATCAACAGGTCACATGAACGGGCACATCCCGTGCGTCCACAGCCCAAGCCAAGGTCGCTGGGCAAGCGCATCGCGTGCATGTTGACCGTCAGAGCTAGCAGCTTAGTTTCTAGACGCTACACAAATTCAGCCGATTTTTTTCTCTCTCTCTTCCCAGCCTTTTTTTTAACCAGTGCTTCTTCGACGCCATCACCGCAACTTACCAGCTGACAAACGAACGTGCAATCTATCGGCGGTTCCTGGCTGTTCAAGGGACGAGTGCAGCACGTGCCGAGCGCGACCCGGCTTCGACGACAAAACCAGCCGAAGCGCGGGCAATGCACGCTTGCCAGCACAAGGTTACGCTTGTCATGCTTCTACTAAGTACAGAATTACATGACGCAATGCGTTGACGACTTGTTCGGTTTGACGCGATGGGATCACCCGCGTGATCTAATCACGGTCGTTATAACCTTGTAGTTATGTTTTCCTTGTTCGTTTTCTCCTTGACGTGGATTGAAGTCCCGTCAAGAAGATGATCGACGTCGATGAAGCAGGAGGCAGGTTGGAGGTAATGAACTTGAAGGTATATTGTAGCAAAATATTTACAGTCATATGTACATCTTGCCGAAGCACACTGATGATAACATAGACATCAACAGCGTCTTACTCTTCTACTTAACTTTTCTTAAGTTAGAGCCTAGAACACTGTTACTACATACAACGAACCTAGTCTCGCTGTTCGACCACCGAGTGGTTACGGCCCAGACAGAAGTTGCATCGTACGGAGTCTTACTGATCGATCAGTTAAGTGATTACAGCCTAGACTGAAGGGAAACGAATCCCGTCCAGTCTTTAGTACCTTGCGGTAACAAAGAAAAAGGGGAGGTGGCCACTGCTGGTCCGCCTCAACCTTCTGTTATCCAATCTGTTTACCCTCAGATTAAGCCACTCCCTAGTGGGTTGTCCCTAATCTCGACAGCAGCGTCTTTGCAGTTTAAACAGGCCTTTTGGCATTCTTTCCCATCATGGCTCTCCCTCTCCTTATCCCACGCTCTCAGATATTCTCACAATCGAAATATCGGTATCGTAGCAGCCCTGCGGCATTCGGGCCATCTCCCACGCTCATCCAGTCGAACCCTGTCGTTCCAGGAAACACAGCGTGTCTTCGCCTTTCCCGCAGTTCGGACCTTGCACTGCTGCGACTCAACCCTTTGTTCCAGTCGGCGCGCCGAGAGCGCATGCCGGTCGTTAAAGAATTGGTTGGGCCAAGCGCATTGTCGCTTCGAGCGACGGCGCACTTCTCATGCATTCTTTTCCTACGCGTCCGAGCTGCTCTTCCCCGAAACGGCCACTGAGGGGACAAGTACAGTCGCGCAGCCGCGACCCCCCCGAGCGACGTTCAGCGAAAGGGAAGGGTCTCGTACCAGGAACCCCTGGGGGCCAGCGTGGGAGACCAGCCGCTCAATGGGAGCAGTTTGCTTTCCATTGATAATTGCTGTCAAAGACCATGCAGAGAGAGAGCCGAGAAAGAAGCTTTGTATAGCGTACGGTGCTACGCCGTCCCTTCTGCACGATCGCCTTATGAGCGGCAACATAACACTTGTGATAGACTGCGCCCGCTCGCTCTCTGTAAAAAGCACAGGATGCGCTCCGTATTCCGTACACGTTATCGGTTTTCCAACTTGCTTATTTTTGTGTTTTTTTACGTATGACTGTCGTCTTGCATATCGGACCAGAAAGGGCAGGTTCGACGATGTTTTCGAAGCAGTCTTAGGAGAATTTCTCTGGCAGTGTTTTTGCACTAGCTATCTAAATGTGCCAGACATTTTTCTTTGCGCTTTTCGGGCATGGTCATCGAAGGTGAGATGAGCGGAAACGGGCAGTCGCAACTTTCAGCTTTCAAACGTTATCAAGATCTTTGGAACCAAGAAATCGTATCAACCGGGAACTTATCAGCGAGGTTCTACTGAATATGGGACCTTCTTTGGAATGGTTCTTGGCATGTTTAGACATATTGGACAACTTATTTCATGCACTGGAGACAGCGTTGACATTAGTACAGTGGCCTGTCCGCTCGAATTTATGAGGCAATTTGTGTATGTAACGAAATGCAGTTAATTTTTGTGGTTGTTTCTTTGCATCGTTATCGTGCCTGCTTCGGTGTCTGTTCTAGCACCAGTTTTTTTGTTTGAACACCTTTGTGCTTTTGAAAAAGATAACTTATTTGGTGCGCCGAAGACATGCTTGACACTTGCGCTGGCCTATCTCCTTGAAATTATAGGATGTAATGAATTACATTTCATTCTTTAGCTTGCTTAGGTGCATACTTATAGCGTCCGCATCGCTTTCTGCTCTTACACCAGTTTTTGTTTCAACAACTTTTGTTCGACAGAAGACAACACAACATAGGAATAACCGTCCCCTAGGAATCTAGTAACTTGTGGTTGAGAGTAATCCCATTTGAAAAGAATGCATGATTTTTCAAGGGTGTTGTACAAGCACTGCATTGCTATTTTTCTTCTTATCAACTTTGCAATGTTTGTATGAAATGATAAAAAAAACGTTTTTTAGTGCGCGATCCAAAGCACTAGAATGTGCACTCGGAATTCCATTCTAAACATATATACTGGAACCTGATAAAGAGAGAGAGACAAAGAAGGGAAGGCTGGGATGTTAACCAGTCAGGAGTCTGGTTTGCTACCCTAAACTGGGCAATGGGACAAGGGGAATAAAAGCAAAGAGAAGGAGAGAGGGGGAATGCCTACAGGGCAGTCCCTATGTAATATCATAGGCACTCGGTTAGGTCAGATGTTTTTAGAAAGCGCGAAAGCGCTTTCATTGCCTTCTGAGCTGTTGGTTGGTGAGGACGGTTTTCTAATATTGGTCTGTTCACTAAGTGGACGATCGTCGAGCTTTTTGAAGTACTCGGTCATAGGCAGTCTATTTTCTTCAAATTGTGGGCAGTGGCACAACCAGTGATCTATGGTCTCTGTGCATCCGCAGACAGCACACGCAGGATTGTCACCCATTCCAATCAGCGCACGGTAAGCGTTCGTGAAGGCCACTCCCAACCACAATCGGCACAGAAGCGAAGCCTCATGTCGGTGCAAACCAGCCGGGGGTCCAAGTTGCAGTGATGGGTTTAGCCGGTGCAGAACCTGATAAAGTTGATGATTGGGCTTTTGCAGGTCAATCTGAGAGGCTTTGTACACAGCCTAAAAATGTCCTCATACATGACAAACGTGTTTGTCAAATGAACATGAATCACAGACTAAACTATCAAGAAACTAATGAACAAACCTGAGAAACTCTGCAATCTTATGAATTGTGACATGTGAGGAGACACTGCAGTCAAAAATAGCAAGAAAAATGTCACTTAATATTGCTGGTATACAATATGCAATTGTGATTCGTTTCTTTGGTACGTAGGTTCCCCCTTCCTGAGATCAATATAGTGAATTCAAATAAAAATAGAAATGTTTCAGAAAGCTTGAAGCCGTGACAGCTGTGGCATTCTGGAAGGCGACATTGCCAAATTCATCTGTATATTCTTCCACACATTGAAGCAATTCTTCAGCGGGAATAGCATAATGTAGATCATCCTTGCCTCGGCGGCTGCATTTCAGTGTAGTTGAAATGTTAAGGCACGTCAACCATGCGATGTCAGTGCCGGCTGAAGAACCCCAGGTGGTCAAATTTTCCAGAGCGCTCCACTATGGCACATGTCAAAGTCAAATGATGGTTTTGGGACGTGGAACCCCAGAAATAAAATCAGAATAATAAAGGTCAAGAACCGTCACGTGTCAACAACCCTCCCGAAGAAGGTCTGGTATGTTGTATTATGCTGTAGGGCGGTAGCGCTAAAAGACATGTCAAAGAAAATGAAACCAGGGCACATGGAAGAAGAAAGGACTCTGTCTGTGTCTTTTTGTGCTACGATGTTGTTTTTTTTTTTCAGAATGCACCAACTTGCCCGATGATAACATTACTGAGCTTGCCAGTTTGGCAGCTTTGCGTAGAGAAGGTCGTGTCCTCATGTGGACATGGTACATTGGTCAGACCGGCTGAAGTTTAAACGAGAGGCTTCGCGAGCAATAGAATAATGTAACCAGTGCCATCAGTGGTCATCTGGGTGCCTATTGCAAGCAATGTGATTGTTACCCTGAATTAAAAAAATATGTGACGTCCTAGCCAGCAGGAGCAAGAAATGGATTCAAGAAGTTATAGAGGCCCGCTATATTCATTGTTAACAGATAAGTGTGCGACTGCAACATCTGTTTCATTATCTGATATAAATAATGGGTATCTCGGTTAAATATCATGAGAAAATTGCCATGTGCAATCAGTCTCTCGTAATGATGACCGTTGCATTTTCTTGATTTCTTCTGGTGTTTGCGTGATTTGTATTTCACCTGCAATGCACTAGTGTTATTTATGTGCATATAGATGTCCTTCACCAAATAGATAAGTCAATAGTCAATGCTGCGTGGTGTCATTCGTGTTCTTTTGTGCCTGTATTCAGTGCCGTTCCCTGTTTCAAGGAGCTACAAAGCTTTTCTTAAAATGTACAGGCTAATCTGTATTGCTCAGAAGCATAGATCTGCAATTCATCTCTGCAAGACTTTGTAAACGGAAGCGAGAGTGGCTTTGTCAAATTTATTTTACAGATCTGTTACTCACTCTCCCAGGTTTCAGTCAAACTAATGCATCTTGTGTGCCATGGAACACTGATGGCAGCTAAAGATAAGATAGACATACCGTAAAAACCCGCATATAGCCCGGGGTTTTTTTTGCAGATTTTAGGGTACGAAATTTCGGCGCTGTACTATACGCAGGCCCCAAGACTCTTTGGCGCGAATTCACAGTTTTGCTTTCGGCAAAGTGAGGTGCAATCATCATCGTCAGGTGTCTGCACACTTCTGCATTAGGTAGCGTGAGTGGCATTAGTCCTAGAGACCTACAGGCGTGCAACAGCGGCCATTGCTACAACTTGATGCTCATATCGATGGTCACAATTTTCCTTCTGTGATTCTATGCCATGTCAGGACCGCGCAGGCAGTACGGCCAGTGAAAAAGTTTACACAGACCAAAAAATGGAGCATTTCCTGACGTGGAGCAAGAACTGGCGGACTGTTCGGGAGCAACGAGCTGCACATCTCGCTGTCAACATCGAACTGCTACAAGTGAAGGCAAGTGAGATCGCTCGCGACAGCCATTCAGCGGGAGGACTTCAAGGGGAGCTAGCACTGGGTGTGTCCAACGCCACCTAGACAAACTTCGTCAAGGCCTGGAAGCTGTTCGAGTGACATGTCGCTAGTGGGCTGACGCTCGACATGCGTGAGCTACGGTATTCGTGGTCTAGCGGCCGTTTAATTCATTTAATATACACCGAAATTGGTATGGCGGGACAGGAGTGTATGACAAACAGGACTCATAAGCTGTAACATGTAAATTATGACATGCATGTCATGTAAGGCTTGATTTACATGACACACTCTTGGAGCGCTCGCTGCCGTTTCATTGAATGTATGTATACCAAAATTGGTATAGCGTGACATGGTTGTATGGCGAACATAAATGACAGGTTGTAGCTTAAAGATCATGACAGTCATGCCACGTGCGGCATGACTTGCATGCCACACTCATGGTGGGCTCGCAACCGTTTGGCTAGCAAGATGTGTACCAAAACTGGTATGCCGTGATGTGACTGTATGAGGAGCATAAGTGACAGGTCCTGGCATGCAAATCATGACGTATTTGTCAAGTAAGGCGTGAATTATATGATATTGTCTAAGTACACTTCCGGCTGTTTCGCTAACTGGATTTATACTGAAAGCGGTAGGACGTGAAATAAGTGCGTGACGAATATAAATGAGCAACCATGTATTGTATATACCAGAATGTAAGTTCTATAGTATGGTATTTAACATTGAATAGTGAACCCATTGTTATGACATGAAGGCCTTCATTTGCCTCACAGACATATAATGCGATATATGCAGCTCCTTGCTGACTGCTACGCATTACATCAGCTCCCACAGTGCGTGACATGCGGCGACTTTTATATTCGATTGGAACCCCCGTTATTTGCGTGCCAAATGTTCTAATAACGAAAAACAACGCATGCTTCATAGTATATAAATAAGCGTACACATCTCGTTTGGCTTTTGTGCCTTGTTTATTTCAAACGCTTGTGCACTCATTTTTTGGTGAGCGTAGAAAGTTTCCTTTTCCTGGTTTTGTCTTTTCTGTCTCGTTGCTTCTCGTTAAGGCGTCGGCAAAAATTTTTCAGCAAGATGTTTGTGCTGCACCAGAGTATATGTTTTAGCAGTAGCTCACTGTCGTGGCCATTTTCACATTCATCGAAGTCTGGGAACTCTTGATCTGCCAACAAGTCTAGTGTAAAGTCCGTCGCTATCTGGCACTGCCCGTGTGCTTTTAAAAACTCTGGCTTTGTTGCGAGTTGCTCCACAACAACATAGTTGTGTGTAACAGCGTTCACGGCTGACATTGCTGGATACACAAGACCACCTCTGTCAATTTCTTTTACGAGACTGTAGAGAGGAAGTGCGGATGAAACAATTATTATCCTGTTCTCGGTTAAGGCATCTTTACAGCTGTCACATTTTACCTTCTTCAGGGTCACATGCACTGCGTACCCTGCAACGTACGCTATCACCTATCACCAGTAAAACGTCTTTTAGTTTCGATATTGCCGGCGCAGTCACGACGACGTTCCAGTCAGCTTGGTGTGTGCTTGCTCGTTCTTGAAACGCCTCCCGGTTTTGGTCTTCGTCGGTGTGGTTTGCGGTGGACGTGCTAACCCGTGGCAGGGTGCTTTGCAGGCGAAGCTTATTTTCGCTTTCGTATAGCTGCCTGATAGATACGTGGTAATGAGACCCAGCCAGGCGCCTGTACTTCCCAAAGCGATCTTCAAGAAGGTCTGTATGGAACTTGCCAAGGAGGACAAAAGACAGGTGAAGCTCATCGAAACAGTATTTCGCGATCTCCACGAGTGCCTGTGTTGTCTGGTAAAGAGCACCATGGGTCTCGTCGGTGAGTCTGCAGGCGTTAGTATCTTTTTCCTGTCATGCGTCCAGCCAGTCCAGAAGGTCGTAGAGGAAAGAAACCTTTGGGTCGCGTGAGGAAGGAAACACCGGCTTTTGGAATTCGTCCCTCAATCGGAATCCTTTAAAGGGTGTTTTGGCGTTGACTACCTTCCACCACTTCACAATAATATCAATGAATGTGGCCGTTTCTTCGTAATGATTTAGCTTGTGCTTTCCACCCACGACACGGATGGCATTAGGCCCAGATTCAGCGAATATTTGCAGAGCGAGTGCCACATTCTGCTTTTGAATGTCAGTGGGCGAAATAGCCTTTCTTGATATGGTGTAGCCATACCGCAGGAGCTGGTCGCACTCTAAATTGTAAGTGTCCTTAATGGTTTTGAAGTACGCGCATAGCATGCGGCATGCTCCAGTCACATCTGCTTGAAATTCTGGATACCACAAGGACTGATCATTTTGCTTGAGCCAGTTATTCCGTACACATTTCAGTATATGCACAGGATCCATCACGAAAAACAGTGGCCTTTCAGCATCACAAGGGTGTGGAAATACAAAGTCGTTGGGAGCCCTCGGGAGGGTTCTGTGAGCCGTGGGGGCTGCACTATTTTTGAAGGGTAGCATGGCTTTGCGATTGATGCTATTGTTATCGGTCACAACACACATGACCCGGTATCCAATGTCCTCCAAGCCACAAATGACATCTCGCATCAGCTTGTGCAAGAAATCTGCTTTGGCTTTGTGAACAGGAACAATGTGGGCTATTTCTTTGAATTTTGACATAATACTATGAACCATAAAAACGAACGCACTGTGCGCTGCCTCCGAGCAGTTTGTGGCGACGCCAGCAATATTCCCCGCTTTGTAATCAAAGAACGGCTTGATGTGAATTTCATCCACCATTAGCATGACATATCGCTGATTGTTCTTTAGGTCGCATATTCTTCTGGACATATAGCTTAGAAAAGCTGCACCTTCCTGTTCCAATTGAGGGTTCATTCGGAACGACGAACATACAGAACGGATTGTTCTGGGACTCGGTAAACTGATACCACCGTGGCTTTGTAAGTACCTGTACCCATGAGGCGACACGGTGTGCAAAAGACAGGAGATCATAAAATCCGGAGAATAACGTCGTCGCATGTTTTTCTCGGATAGAAGTTTCACTTGCTCCATTAAAAACTGAACACACGAACAGTCTTCCTCTTGAGGTACAGCTAGTTTGGCAAGCAGATGTGATACGGTATTGCAGATCTCCAACTCTGAGGTATCGGAAATGCACAAAAGGTTCTGATCATATTCCTGCACTTTCAAGGAGTTGCACCAGGGCGCGTTTGCTGTTGGCTGCAGATGGTACAACTACACTACGGCCAAGTTGGTTCACTACCATTTTTTCGAGGTTTAGTGTGATGGCCAGGTCAGCATGCACCACAACGGAGTACTTTATCCACGGCGATGTACCTCCGCCAAAGTGAAGCAGTAAAAGGTGCTCATTTGCTTCAACAACATGCCAAAACGCAGACGGCAAGCTTCTCATGTAGTGAGCCAATTCTCCTACGTTATGAATCTTGTCAGCGTCTTCCTCATTACACAAAGTCACAAGAGATTTCCCTGTGGCTCTTTACAGTGCGGATGCCTCCAAACGTTGTCGCTTGAAGTCCGGGTCTTCGCGTCTGTGTTTCTCTTTTGATAAATATCGAGGACACCCAGGAAAAACGCATGGTACTGCTCCCGGTCGAAGCCACACACGCGAAAGAGGTACTGTCACTTCACGACCGGTGCTATCGTCCGTGTGGCTTACTTCTCGTAGAATATCGTTCGGACTGAAGTGTTTTTCGCACACCTGCAAGCGACAAGAAAGTGACAACTTTACGATTCACCCTTTACGAGTTCACCCTACATACTGCGAAACGCACGCACGTGACAAAATTGAAACCTAATACCATCACACTACATGAAACGGAATACATGAACAACAAAAAAGAAGGTGGGTATTTACCTTTGAATGCTTTGTTGGGCTGAAATTATCCCTTGGGATAACACGTATCCATGCCTTCCGCGTGTCTTCATCGGTTGGAAATCAAAATACGTGTACCTTGGGCCTCGAGTCGTAGTTGCCACAACAATGTGGAACACAACACTTTCCTGGCATTGCAGCCTAGTCAATCAACGACCAACATGCGCACAAACACAAGCAGCACACATCATAGCTTCGAAGGAACCGACGGCACTCAGAGCAACGCAGCATTAGCGTTTCTCGCACTGCTTTCAACTTAACTCGGCATCGGATGGCAGCCAGCGCGTGAGAGATTCGATACACTTCCAGCTTTGAACACTAGTAATGCTGAAGTGACCAAAACGCCGATGCGAACGCGCCACCGAATGCTGGCGTAGGTGATGATCCGCCACCAAGCACAGCGCACAACGCAACCAGCGTCGCAGCCCTGTAGTGATGCATGGGTGCTAGCGTCCGTCGAGCAAGAGCAGCCCACTGAAAAAAGTCAGCCCACTACTTCTGATGACACGTGACAAATGGAGTTCAGCTTCCCGGCCTTGACGAAGTTTGTCTAGGTGGTGTTGGTGTGTCTCGCTTCATCTGCCGCGCTGGGTTCTCCCTACGTCAACGTATGTCGATATCCCAGAGGCTACCAGAGGACTACAAAGAGTAGGTTGTGGGCCTTCAAAAGTACCTGATTGCGTTGCGAAAGGCAGTCTCCTTTCAGCTGGGCCAGATCGGCAAAGCGGATCGAACACGGTGTACCTGGATATGCCCTCGGCCCTAACTTTGCATCAAAAAGGCTCCAGGCAAGTTACCGTGTGACCGACTGGGAATGAAAAAACACGGGTAACTATATTGTTGTCTTGTACGGCAGGTGGTGACAAGCTGCCACCCTACGTGGTGTTCAAAAGTTGCTGCCGAAGGGCGAGAAGTTCCCAAAAAATGTTGTCCACTGCGAGGACAAGGGGTGGATGGACGAATCGCTAGTGCTGGACTGGATTAAGTGCTTGTGGTGTCAACGGCCCAGAGCACTGCTGGGGCTCCCTTCGATGCTTGTGCTCAACGCGTTTCGGTGTCATCTGGCCAACTCTGTTAAGGTGACTGGTGCGCGACTCCCGCACTGAGCTCATCATCCCAGGAGGGATGTCATCCCAGCTGCAGCCACTTGATGTGTGCCTTAACAAGCCATTTAAGCTCCACATCAAGCGCCTGTACATGGAGTGGATGAGGTCCAGAGAGCAAGAAATGACCCCTGCTGGACAGCTGCAACAGGCCTCGCCAGCGATGCTCTGCTCATGGAAAGTCGA
Source organism: Hyalomma asiaticum (assembly GCA_013339685.2). Taxonomy (NCBI): domain Eukaryota; kingdom Metazoa; phylum Arthropoda; class Arachnida; order Ixodida; family Ixodidae; genus Hyalomma; species Hyalomma asiaticum. The sequence continues at coordinate 95,397,284 of CM023481.1, forward strand.
GGCTTGGGCCTGCATTCCCGAGGTGCTCATTCGATGGGCCTTCAAAAAGTGCTGCATCTCAAATGCACATGATGGCACTGAGGATGATGTGCTGTGGCATGACATTTCCGACAAAGGAGCTTCGGAAGAGAGCACGCCCGACGACAACGCATAATCAAGGGAGTAAATAAATGGATTTTTCCTTTTCCTCGGACTATATTCGGATGAAAACTTTTTTTCTCGTGTTTGTTATCCTAGAATTACACCCAAGACTATATGCGGGTCAGAGCTATATGCGGGTTTTTACGGTATGACAGAGTACAACCTGTGTATGATACTCTCTCTTCTTAGCCCAGGCATTTGTGGGGCACTTTACATTCCACACCGGTGAAGTAATATATAGTGTAATGTTAAGTTCCTTCTTTGGCCACATCTATGCATGGTATGGAAATTTATCACACATTATCTCGGTGTAAAGGATGTTGGCTGGTAAATCACCACCGAGACTCTTGGTATACTGTCCCAGTTGTAAACAAATACAAATATTTCTTGAAAGTGCTGCTTTACACAGATACACGTGCAAAAAAATGTGTCTAATTATTTTGATTGGCAATCCAGTGGGATAGGAACCTCATGCCTGCTCAAGCCTTTAATTTGCAGATTTAATAAACGAAATACTTTGACAGATGTCATGTGAACCTGCCTGATTAACGGGTGACCCTTAAGTTTTCATGCATGCAGTAGTATACTGATCTGTTTTGTGTTTTTGACAAATTCTTGTTGCCTCCTTCTTTTCAGCATTCTCATTTTTTTTCTTCATGATGTGTGTCACTAGTGCTTTCTGTGTGCCTCCTTTTCTGCCACATTTGCACCTTTGATAGCCAGCATTTACAATATCTGCTTGTGTTTGCTGTGCCCTTGCCAACATGCCTTATAACTTTTTTTTTCATTAGGTGTGCCCACCAACTACTTCATTATTCACAGGTTAGAGTGGCTGTTGACTGTCTTGTAAGCCTTCGGTTATGCAGGTTGTGATGAGCTGTCTCCACTATTTTTTGTGCACATAAGGCAGCTATGTTTACCAGCTGGTAGTGGATGATGCTGGTAGTCATGTAGCTGGTAGTGCATGAAATTTTAAGGTTGGCACGCACGCATTTATAGAGGTTTGAAAGCTAATCAGTGAAGTATAGATGGAATAGTGATGTCCTGTTCACGGCATTCTGTATTTTCAGGCATGGCTTACGCGAGGCTATTTTAATTCTGCATCTGTTCACTGCAGCAGAGGTCTGTGATCGTAAGCTGGATTATAGTGTGTAACAAATCTTTTTTTCCAATTGTTATAGTGGCAAGGTACATACAGGCTGGTGGTCAGCTGCGGTAGATTACTTGACACATATCAAAGCAGCATTTCGTTTCTGTGTTTCAAAGAATTATGCGCTCAATTCGGCTATTTGGGCACCTCAATACAAATGACACTTTTTGGTGGTCAAGATGAGATGTCTTGATGATTTTCATAATTCTCTGCGGCCCCTATTGCTGAACTATTTTTATTGTGTTTCTGCAGAGTTAACCTTTACGAGGCGACGATGGATGGCGACATCGCAGTAGTGGCCCAGCTCACGTTCAAGACAGTGACTGGTGAAGACGGTCGCTGTGGGTTAATGTCTACGGCATGCGCTGCTGCAGACGCAAAGTTGTGGTTTGAGCTACTGGTCTCGGCAGTCGATAATCTGATGGTGAAATGCAAGAATGGTCAATTAGAGTGTAAGCTTAAAGGGACCCTGAAATGGTTTTGACGATTTTGTGCAAACAGGTGATCCGGTAGAGCGGGTCATTAGGACCATTACAGGACAGATTTCAGTGCTGTGCGTAAAGTGTGTAATTTACAATGAGGTTTTGAACACGCGTATCGCAAAAGGTCGCAGCGGCTCGCCAAAATGCATTTTCAAACGCCCCCGCCAATCAAACTACAAATGGGAGGTCGCTGATTGGCCCCTAACCATCACGCGCATGTAATTTTCAAAACCTAGCTGCAAACATCGTGCTGCAAACATCGTGCTGCAAACATCGTGCTCAACGTGCTTCTTTGTTTCAGCCAACGGTATCGTCGCGGCATCTGGCGGTGTACACACGAGTCGCCGGCGCTCTATTACAGAGGCTAGCACTGCCGAGGCGGGCGACCTCAGTGAGGATATCGGGGTGCTATGTCGCTACGGAAGGCTCGACAGAGCGGCTGACGCAGGAGGCGCTGTCGTCGCTAGCGCGCACTCTGCAGCAGAACGAGTTGATGAGGAACATCAGTGGTAAGGAGGAAGGCGACAGAAATAAGCCCATAGCTGCCTTAGCGCATGGTGCTTCGCTTTATTTATGGTGTGAATGATTTCACAATTGTGTTGCCTAATCAGTGACGCAATGTCAAAAAAACGTTTCAGGGACCCTTTAAGAATGCCGGCATAGTCGAAATTGATCACAAGTGTCGAATAAAGATAAGGGCCATAACTTTTAGGGTCTTTCGAATGTTCCAAAAATTTGATTATTGCAGCGAACAGTGTGCCATTCAAATCGATTTTCCAATTGAACAGCTGGCATTCGCTGAGTGCAATATTCATAATAACGGCACTTTCTAAGCAGTAAATAGCATAGGTCATGTAGTATAGTGGGCCACTTTGCCCGAGAAGGGTAATGAAAACACGTATACAAAGAACATACGCCCTTTTTCGAGAGTTGTGTGGATACGAAGGGTCTGTTTAGCTCCTGTGTTTGAGGTTTTAATGCTCGCACACTCACACACACACACACACACACACAAACAGAAAATATTTTTTATTTCAATATATTATTCGAGAACGCATCGTCAATAGCCTACCTCTTACATTACCACTAGAGGAAAAAGCACTTGATCTCATAGAAGACGTTATCTGCGTGCTTGTGCAATAGACTAACGCCGATGCGGGCTTCATTTTTGATGGTTAGGGGTAAGAGCTTCCAATACAGAATTCTATGCGCCACAGCACTTAGCGACGTTATGCTCCTTGCTGGGTACCCTCCGTTCGTATCCACAAAGCAGGAAGGTGAGGTTGTCCTGAAAATTCCACAAACTCTCGCAAAAGATGGAAACTCGTACCACATTCACCTGGTATAGGCCGATGTTGGCAGGGGAACAATTATTTCTAATTGACACTTTCTAAGCAGTAAATATCGTATAGGTGATGTAGTGCAGCAGGCCACCTCACCCGGGAAGGGTGACGGAACCAGCTATACAATGAACAGATCGACACCTTTTCTTGAGAGTTGTGTGGATACGAAGGGTCTGTTTAGCTCTTGTATTTGTGATTTGAATGCTCTCTTTCTGTATTTCTCTCTCTCTCTCTCTCACACACACAGAGAAATTTTTTTTCAATATATCAGCTCTTACATTACCACCAGAGCGAAAAGCACTTGCTCTCGTAGAAGACGTTACCTGCGTGCTTCCGCAGTAGACTGTGCGCCGATGCGTGCTTCCCTTTGATGGTTAGACGTAAGAGCTTTCAATCCTGAATAATATGCGCTACAGCACTTGGAGACGTTATGCTCCTTGCTGGGTACCCTCTGTTCGCATACACAAAGCAGGAAGGTGACGTTGTCCTGAAAATGCCAAACTTTCACAAAAATTGGAAACTCGCACCACATTCACCTGGTATATGACGATGTTGGTAGGGGCAACAAGCATTGCTACCTTGACTAATATCATGTTGTGACATGAGCAGCATGACATCCTGGTCAGTCGCGTGACGAGCAACACGAGCGAAGCAGTCAGGGTATGGTCATATTATGTGTGATGAGGAAATGAGAACATATAGAACGAATGAAAGAAAGAAAGGAAGCGATACCTACTCTGGATATGTGGTTGTGAGCCATATCTGATCAGTTTCACCTATTATCTACCCATGTCAGCTAAAGGTTTCACAAATGCTATAGGGGCTAGCCCAATTAATGACATTTAAATGGAAAATGAAGGGCATAAAATGTTTTTTTCTCCTTTAACCTCCTTGTGTGCCATCTTTTGTTGGGCTTACTTGTAGAAGCGTCTATCAGCGGGTGTACTGGGAGAGGGTGAGTGGGTAGTCTTTGCCACAGCTTCTGTGTCAAGAAAAAGCTGCAGTTTTGTGCGACAACTAGCGGTGAGTAGAAAGAGGATCTAATTCTGCTGCAATAAAAAGACACAACATTCTTTATCCTACTCTGAATACTCTATTGTTGAATGTTATTGTTCGTGCAATGAAATTAAAGACGTAATTGCGAATGGTACAGAGATGCCTGCGACTAAATGAGCGGAGGAAAGCGTTTTCCTCCACTCATAATTGCGAATTGTGCGGAGGTGCCACAGGCATCTGTGCGAAAATTATGTCTTTAATTTGTTTCCCAGAGAAGTGAAACATCCACTCTACACTTTGCGTCAAGGGAAACGGATGAGATGCAAAATCTTGTTGCACGTTGCCATGCATACTGTACACAAACTGTAGACCCGAGTACCTAATTCTTTGTCTACTGCCCAGAAGCTGACTGATGTATATTAAACGTGATATATTACGCGGGTTTAGTCGTTGCGATTACCGGAAACGTTCTTGTGGCAAATAAAACATTTCATTGATTCCATTTTATAGGCTGTGTGTTTTCTTAGCAGCGAAGGTTATCGCTTGCTTAGTTTACCAGCTTGCCTCAGAAATACTCATCTAGCCCGGTCTTCTTGTTTCAGCACGGTCCATCTATTTACTTATTTACTTCCACCTGTCCGTGGATTCAAGGCAAGCGTTTCTGGTTGTCTGAAATGCTATGCATACTTTTCTGCATTTCTGCATATATTTTCTTCGCGACAGCAGGAGTGCTGCGTTGTGTAATTACATACAGTGTACATGTTACAGTGATCAGCACACGGCGATCAAGAATTTGTGGAAAAGGTTGTGCGATATATCTCACTGAACCCAGCATAAGCGCAGTTTGCACTGCTTGCGCAAAGCAGAAAGAAAAAGATGGAGGGGGCAGATCACTTTTGTTTAATTGTGATTAAGGCCCCATGCGTCAACTGTCGCACTCTCTACTGCTAAACTTCCATGGAGGGCCCTGTAGAACCTTTCCGCTGAATCTTTTTGCGTCGGCATTGGGCATAGGCGTGTATATGCTACGCCTCGAATATACAAGGTCGCATGTTTATTCCGTTTATACAGCTTCCTATTTGAGGAAGCGCATGACACGCTGTGCAATTTTCTGGAAACCCATGGGACGTGTACTTATAACAGATTCTCAACAAGGACGAGAAAATGCTCTCAGGCGACCGACATATACCCGTTTATACCAGTCATTCGCATAGGTTTTTTCCGTAAGTAGTAAGGACAAGGCAGCGCCGATCGCCTCGAGGGTGCTTTAGCCAAGTGTATTGCACGTTAAAATATGCCGTGTTCCAATGCACCGCGAAAAGAGAAACGAAAAAAACGGCATATTTTTGCGCGCCGACCACAGTTCCAACGAAGGTGAGCACCGTGCAGCATCGTTAAGTACCTACTACGATCATTGTAATATATATATACCTGGAAAGAATAAGTCAGAAAGCGTGACGGCTCGAACGAGAACACTTTTTTTTATTGAGGTTGGACCCCGCGGCGGAGCAATGGCTGTGACAATCCTCCACAGGCTAGCTTGGTTCTAGGCCAGCTTGCCCACGCAGAAGGTGAAGGTACGCGTCGGTCGTGGCACGTCCGGCTCGGTGTTGTGGGCGGACTTTTTTGCAGCTGCATACTTCGCTCCCTTGAACAGCTCGTCTCCAGTCTGTGAGGCGACCTCCACGACCGCGGGTGGCTCCTTGTCATCGTCGGTCTTCCCATCGGCGCCGATGGGGGTCGCACCCTCACCCTCTGAGCGCGGTAACTCCTCTACAACGGGGAGCGTTTCGAACCACAGCTGCACATCAGACTTGGTGCGGGTTGCCTCACCAGAAGGCTTAGCTGCCACCGGGGTCGAAGTCCTCGGCCCGTCCGCGACGCCGCCTTCGTCTCCCAGCTCGGGCGCGCTGGCGACCTTGCTAGCTTCCCGGACAGCGTCGGCATTGAGGGCCCGAGTAGCGGAGTCCGTGGGTACGTCCATCGTCTCTGGTGAATGGCGAACGTCAGGGCTGACCGAAAACCAAGGCGCTAGCACGAGGATGGCGTTTCGAACGTGCCGAGCGCGCTCGGTGAGCGTGCAGCCAAATCATTGGCTCCGCAGCCTCGCGTGATTAGCTTGAAGTTTTTGGTTTTTTTTTTTTGTTTGTTCTGAGGGGGGGGGGGGGGCATGCTTCTCTGCACGCGCCTCCCTCTGGCACGTTCGTGGTAAAAGATAGTGAAAGACGAAAATGAATCGTATGGCATAATCCCGTGTCTATTTAGCGGGGAAAAGTCGGAGAAGTAGGGACTACTGGGGACACCGACAGCGGGAGTGGATGATTTCACCGCTTGCTTTAGCGTGACGACGACGACGACAGCAGACGCCGACTGCATGAGCGCATAAGGTGCTTCGCACCTGACACAAATCGTGCGAAACACCTTATGTACGTGTTGGGGCTTTCGAAGGATTCCAAAGGATATTATATTTGAGTGCCAAGAATTCGTGAACTCACTGGCACCCATCGTCACTTTCCAACCTTGTATGAGGGCATAGCCCCCGCCGGAGCCCGGAGAGGAGGATCGTTATGTGTAGTTCAGAAGTATAATCGTAACGGGCTGAAAGCTCTCAGCAAAGCGTTATTGATAAATGATGCGCCAATACACCCGAAGATGATGAACTCACATGGGTAGGAAAGCATGCATTGCTTTCCACCCCATGGGTGTTGCGCATAGGTCCGGCTAGCAACAACAGCGTGCGGCGAGGCCACACTCGCCGATCCGTGCCTGGCGTGTTAACGACCGGCGATGAAAGAAGAAACACCTCCTTTCGGTACTGTACCACGGGAGTACAAAGGCGGGCTGCACAGCCTCAGCAAAGGATTTCTGGGGGTTACGCCTTTTAAGGGGATAATGGCGGTGCCAAGGAAGCCCTCTTGTTAAAGCGGTTGGCTGCAGCGGCGGTGGAAGTCCAATAATTGGCCTATACGAAAAAGCTCTCCATCCACTTTTCTTAATCTAAGTGTTTAATATTGAAATTAAAACCTGGCGCAACGTTTCGAGACCCATTCGGTCTCTTCATCAGGGGGTTACTGTCCGGCCGGCTCCGGAGCTAGTGACTTTTTTTTTTCCTCTCTCCACCGTTGCTTCTCCCGCCTTTCTTGTTGCGGTGTTGTTTTCTCCATTGGTTCCGGAGATCATGTTATACAGACTCCGCAGGGTCCCAGTTGAGCCGTTGATATTTCCAGCTGTAGTTTGGACGTGCCACGACTCTAGAACGGCCTTTTGGTGCGGTTACCTTCTGTGTCTAGGACCTTGCGTCGTGGAAGTTGACGTGATGGTCTTTCTTTTCGCTGTGTTCTGCGAGCGCGTTCCGCGCAGCGTTGAAGGTACGTAATTTGGTGTTGCCGTATCCTTTCCGGAAACAGAAAGGTTGCGCGAAGACATTCACAAGGGAGGGTACAGGGACAAGCGCTTGTCCCTGTATGCAATTGTGAATGTCTTTCTTCGCGCAACCTTTTTGTTTCAATTATGCCATACACACTAGGCCAAGAACGTGTTTTACTTTCCGGAAACCTTTTCGTCTCGCGGATGTAAGTGGCGTGGTAATCGGCGCACGGAACCTCGTACACTAGCCCGGGGAATCTTTCTTTTGGCAGCCGGTGTTTTTGCCGCGGCAGAAGTCGCGCAACTGTTGATGCGGGTTTGTGCGCTACTCGGATACCCTCTTTCTCCAACACCCTCGCCAGTGGCTCGCTGATTCCCAGAAAGTATATGGGATCGTGACTCGGTAGGGTTGTTTGGGGGTGGGAGGGGGGGGGGGGGGCTCATTGTTCATGTCACTCTTTGCAGAAGTATGGTGGCTAGAGGGTAGGTGGCGCGAGCGGCACTGCGGCGGCAGAGAGGGAGCGCTCCCTTGCTTCGTGAAACGGCCGCGGACACACTGTGGCGCTGTCGCAGGCTGTTCGCGAAGAAACAGAAATTGTAGAGGAAACAGAAATAAAGCTAGAGCTTGGTGGCCCGGCTACCGCCCCGTTATAAAGGGGACGCTCCTAATATCCATCCGTCCATCGATGCTTGCTGTGCGCTCGCTCACGTGCTTTCGTGTTGTGTCGCGTGTGCTCCGCTCGTTCTGCGCGCCGCTTTTTGTAAAACCGCGAGGATTGTTCGTGCAAGTTTTCGTGCGTTGTTGCCATTATGGACTCATGCGTCAAGAAGAAGAAAACGACGCAGACACACTGCTTCGCACCCGGCTGTTCGTCCGGGTACGATCTCGTCGAGGAGGTCTGGCCAACGTGTGTCGTTGTTTTCCGTGCCGAAGGAGCCAGAACGCTTGAAAGCGTGGCAGCGTGCAGTGCCGCGTGCAGATTAAGTCCTTGACGCAAGCTCAAGAATCTGCGAGCTCCATTTTGATGAACAGTACATTGTGCGGTCGTTTACGCATACGATCAACGGCGAGACAGTGACGATTCCTCGCGATCGAGCTGTGCTAACAAGCGATGCGATTCCGACTGTCTTCCCCAACCTCCCTCAGTATTTGTCGAAGAAGGCACCGCAGAAAAGAAAAGACGAAAACGTCGACTTGTGACCTTCCTGTGATGTCACCGAGGCACGAAGCAAGTAATGCCGCTTGTGTTGACGAGGTAGACGTTTTAGAAGAAAGGAGCGCATCGTCCAAAGTCAACTCCCCAGTGCTGCCTGATGTGGGGGAACTGCCAACAGACCCTTTTCGTAAAAGGGCGCCTCTAGCGCCAAACGCGCTAACTACAGCCAGCTGTCATGATGAGGGCACTCTAGCAGACGACGTGAGCCTCGGCGAATGTCGACGCGCGAGTGCGTGACATTTCAGCACCGCTGGATATACTGAATTGCTCCTTCTCGTTCTTGGGGTGTTTTATTGTTCGAGCCCGTTGTACGATAATCCAAACGGGCCACATTCCGGCGTGCTAGCGTTGAGGATGCCGTGACGAGAACAGTGAAAAGGTTATAAGTGTAATTGGAAACCAGAGGAGCTGTGGCGCACCACACGTGGTTAGAAAAAGGTGCGCGTATTCCCTTTCATTATAGTGTAATGGCCGTGAAGATAACTTTGGGATAACGATATGTAAACTGATTCGTTTGGCTACAATCTTAGATTACTGGCCAAGTTTATGTCCACAGACGACCGCTGTCACTCAAATTGGTGTGGCACTTTAAGCGGATCTCTTCTAGCCCATATTATGCGAACCGATTCTTGTCTTGTTTATTATTATAACGGGCGCAATGTCTGAAGCTTTCTGCACGTCACAATGTTTTTTTATTACCTCTGAGGTTGGCCGACAGTTTTTTCTTACGGACAAGAATGAACGAAAACCTAGCCTGGTACGTCTCCGAGTTTTAAAAACCTAAGAAGAGACGCTGATGGGCTCTCATTCGTAAACGCGCTTCACATGGGAAAGTTTCATTGCGACAAGCTAAGGTTTCTTTTTTTTTCCAACATGCGGTGGACTGCGATGCGCGCGCGAGCGTGAAAGTTCACCAGGGCTGCCTGAGCCAAGGGCGACTGCAAATATCAGACGCAGAAAAAAAAATAAAACGGTGCGTGCATATTTTACGCGATGACCGCAGCCATGAACAGCATCATGAATAACAGCACAGAATTTATCGGTGCATACAATTAGGGTTGACGATCGTGTCAGGAAAGCGATTACACAAACATTTTCGGCAAATGCCCTTGCAGAGTTCGTCATTAAGGTTAAGCCAAGCCTTATTCGGCACCTTAATTCTCACGTCGATTTTTCTTTTTTACCTTCGGTCACGTTGTATAAGCTTTTTGCCAGCTAGGCGGACAGTGATTCATGCCGTTTGGAGGGGCCCGGGAAATGACTAACAAAAACAACCAAACTATGTTCCATGAACTTTATTCAAAAACACTTCTTTCCTGCTGCGGCAGCGAACGACGACCCTTGAAACAGGATGGTGCCTCCTCGGTTTTCCCTGCAGGAGAAAAAAAAAATCATCCGTAAGCGGTACGAACACAAACGTCGCCGCGTATGCATAGCACCGCCAGCATGTTTATGTGCACGCGCAGAACGGTAGCGACTCACCTTTCTTGTTTCTAGGAAGCACGAAAAGTTGATGTCGCGACGCAAATGTCGCCAAAATGCGGCGAGCCCTTATTATCGTGCCGGTGGTGCCAGGTGTCGATGGTGCACGCTGCCGCAGACGTTGACGACACACACTTGCAGGTTTATCATCGTCCTGCGACCGAGCTACTCTGCCCGACCATCGCGTTAATGGGCACAAAATACCATTCACTGTAGAGGAGAAGCGCTTGGGAGGCACGAACACATTGCACGAAAAGCACGTTCGCAAATACAGACGATGAGATTTCGGCGGATCACACGGGAACCAGCTGCCAACACACTCGCGCCATGCCCCCGCTCTGCAGCGAAGCCTTCATGATGGCCGCTCGCGAACCCAAAATGCCTTGCAAAGCGAAACTGACGAAAAGCCACCACCAGGTGCCGTATTTATGAAAAGGGTCTAGCGCTTACTGGACGCGACAGCCGATTGCTGGTGAGGACAATGTCACGGCCTTCACGGTATGTGCACTGCATCGCGAAAACTTGTATTTTGAAAAAGTGGTATTGTTCGTTGCGAATGACAGCTCAATTCACGCAAACGTTTTCGTTCAAGCCACGAAAGTAAATTCGCTTCAGATCGCTGACATGGCAATGGCTGAAGATCTGCTTCGGCATGTTGATGAGCTCATCCCCTGCAAAGGATTCGGAGAAGAAGGCGAGTTCAGCCCCAACCCAAAACGCAGAGAGAAGGCGCATGGCGGCAAAGTATTCAGTGCTTCTTGCTTCGGTGTTGCACATTCAGCAAAGCAGGCCTGCCCACAGTGCAAGTATCTCAGGAAGCTCCTGCAGAATCAGGCTTCCTACAGGAGGACAGCTAATACTCGTAGTCGGACAGCGTCATACAAGCTAAAGCTTCGAACTGCGCAACTGAAAAGAAGCAGGCTCACAATTATCAAAGGAAAGTCGCTGATGCAGAACCTAAAGGAAAAGAATGCGCGGATCGACTCGGAAATGTTCGACAAAGCAGTCCAAGCTCTGCCTGTAAAGCAGCAGCAACAGGTCAGAGCATGTCTGGCAGCATGCAAGCGCAGAAGCACAAAGGGAATGATGTATGAGGCGCAGTGGATATTAGAATGTGCTGTGATGTGCATGAAGAGCCCCCGGCTCTCTGAACATATAAGGAAGCACAAAATCATCGTTCTGCCCTCACGTACGTCTCTTCGTTGCTTCCTGAAAAAGTACAGAAGTGGGTTCGGCCTTAGCACCAAGTTGCTTGCTGCTGTAAAAGAGAAGACCAAAACAATGGACCCTTCGCAATGCCATGGAGGACTTCTATTTGATGAGATGAAGCTCTCCGAAAATCTCAGCCTTGCATCAAATGGGAAAATTGAAGGCTTCGTGGATCTGGGTGAGTTTACACCTGAAGACCAGCGCATGCTCACTTGTGACCATGGTCTCGTGGTTATGTTTCAACCGTTTAGTGGTAAGTGGCACCAGATTGTTGGTGTGTTTGCTTCACATAGCAATGTAAAAGCAGATACACTTTCTAAGATCATACTTGAAGCTGTGGTATTGTGTGAGAACGCTGGGCTGCATGTGGATTTAATAACATGTGATGGAGCTTCCTGGAACAGGAGTATGTGGCGTTCGTTTGGTGTGTGTGGAAAAAAGGGCAAGATAGTGTGCAGGAGGCAGCACCCAACTGATGCTGAACGTTTTATTTACTTTGTGTCTGACTTCCTCCACCTTCTCAAGTGCGTACGGAATTGTTTCGTGCTCAAAGACTTCAATCTGCCAGAAGGATGTGCTAGTGTAGACCATATAGACTGTGCTAGAAGGTGCGACGACAGGCATGACACCACACTTAAAGCGATGCCGCACGTGAACCAATCAGTTGTGCGACCAAATGGCTTCGAGAGCATGAGAGTTGGTATTGCTTTCCGGTTGTTCAGTGATGAAGTGCTCAGAGGTTTATTCTTATACAAGAATGAAATACAAAGTAGGCATGGGGATGCCGCTGCCACTTCCAGCTTTGTTGACAGAATGCGACGATTAATCGAGGCCATGACATCAAGATGCAGTTCAGGCGCTCTGAGGCCAAGAAACATTCATCATGCTTCTATTGAAAGCTTCCTGGAATACTTGGATGAGTGGGAAGAAGCAGCTACATCCGAAGGCTATCTAAGTCAGAGCACAGCTGAAGGCCTGAGGGTCACACTGTCAAGCACTTTGCATTTGTTGGATTATGTAGTTACCAAGTTGGACTACCATTATCTTATGACAAGCCGGTTGTGCCAAGACTCGATTGAAAGGCTTTTCGGGATCGTGCGACAAATGTCAGGGTGCAATGACCACCCTACACCGAGCCAGTTTTTAATCTCAGTAAACACACTAAGTTTCCAAAACCTTGTTAAGTCACCTACACACGGAAATGTGTCTTCAGGACTCTTGAGAAATTTGGTAGGAGCTCATGATGTCAACAATACTCCTCAGCAAAGAATTGACGAGCTCCTCGACATAGGCAATTTTTCCGAGGCTCATGATGTGCTAAATGACTGTGACCTTCTTGACCACGTATCGATGGCTGTGCAAGCCAGAGACTCAAGGCTGATATATTACATGGCTGTCTACGTAGCAAGACGAAGTATTGCCAGCACCAAGTGCATGGATTGTTGCCAACATGCAGCTACTTAAAGAGAAGGATGGGTCACCTCCAGCAACAGCATCCATCACTAAAGCAGTTGACAGGGGAAGCCTTTTATACCCATCAGAGCAGCTGAATGCACTTGTCACAACACTTGAGAACACATTTACACGCTGCTTTAGTTTAAAGCGTGTAAACAGCGATAGCCTTATTGAGTTGGTATCGTTCCTTCAGCTCGCAAAGCTTACTCTTGTTGGGTGTGCCGAGCACAGCACAATTCTCACTGTCACGGATTGACATTGCCTCGTGGTTTAATATAAGTGAAGGTAGACGGCATGGCCGCACGTGCAAGTTTAGAAGCGCTTCGGCCGCTCTCCAAGTACGTCGAAAGTTCTCGGCATTTTTCGGAGAAGACCTGGAGATGATGGCCTCCCTGAGCGGGGAAGCTTGAACTTGAAGCATTCTCCTGCGACCCCCCGGCGTGGTTCTTGATGGCCGAACAACGGTGCTTCGGACCAACAATACGGGGCAAGACAGCGGGCAGCCGTTTGACGTGCACTGGCCACGTGCGCGCGTGCACTATTGTTTGCTCGTCGGCCACCGTGTCCGAAGGGGACAAGTATGCATACCGTTGTTGACCGGCGAAGGGCACCCCCCGCTACGCTGATGACCTGTCAATCGGGGGTGCAGAAGGAAGAGGCCCGTCGGCGGCCACGAGAAAGGGTTTGGTCATCGCTCTCTCCAGGGCATTAATTGCGAGAGGGATATTTTGGGCGGAGCCAGAAATGACGTTCCAAAGCAATTGTCTCAAAACACGCCCCGATTCCTAAAGACAGCGAATCAGGAAAAACATGGGGGTACTTAAGCGAGGAGCATTGAGGAGCACGGGGTTCTAGTCGCTTGGCTTACATGGCGTAGAAGCCGATCATCGTATCGCTCTAGAAGTTGTTAGCGTGGCTCTGTATCGGCTGGCCACCTAACCTTAGCCGCTTCGCCTAGTTGAGATGTGCGCTTACCGTCTGCAACGTAGGCATCGGGACTTCGGCTCGAGTTAGTTAAAACTGCTCGGGTTTGCCATCAAGCACTAGCTCCCCGGGAACATCAGCGCCGCAACTCCATCGACCTCAACGCTGTGCCGTACCAGACTGTGCCGCACCAGACCGTCGTGGGCCCTTCGACGCTGCCGGTCATCACATCAGCACGTATGCCACCACCCGTTTCTACCACTGAACTCTCTACCGGAACTTTTGTAAATTAGACTTTATTGTTATCATTGCCCTAGTTACTGTTTGTTCGTAGTTTACTTTTCCTTAGTTTGCCATTTTTGCCTGCTATTATTTGTAAAGCTAGATCTTCGCTGTTATATTCTTAGTTTGAGTGAAGCGTAGTTGTTTCTCTTGTATTTATCGTGCCACTTTATAGATTAAATTTTGTTTTGTTTTTTTGCAACCACGACTCTGATCCTTTCACTGTGTCTGCTTGCGTACGGAACGACCGAAACTGCCGTGGTTCCCTTCACCGACTTCGCGCCGGGGAGCTCGAACACGGTCCTGTAGCACTCACCAACAAGATAATCAAGTTTTACGTCTTAACGAGACTTCATTTCCAAGTGAAGTACCAGAACTCGTTACGAAGTGAAAGGCAGAAGCGAATGAAATTGTTGGAATTGAGACGTGTGTTGTGATCGAGTTAAGCTTTTCTATTTTGAATTTGTTTCTGCAGAAAAATTTTGCATCAGTGCCATAGCAGGATAACATTGCTGTTATTGGTTGCGTTTGTGCATTGTACTGTTTCATCTCGTAAAATTACTAGTTCTGGTCTTGATGTTAGCTTCTCATACATCATTCTAGTGTCCAAGCAAATCTCATTAGTACCAGCAGATGCTTTTTCTTTATTGTTTTGCAAAATATGTTGCACTACCAGTATTTACATTCCATTAATAGTGCACTGTTTAAGGTCAAATTTGTGTGATTTGCAATAGAACTGCGTTGTTATTTCATAATCTTTGTGTATGCTCTTCATGTGAGATTTTGCAATATGTTGTTTTTAAATTGTTTTTGTGTATGTTTTCTTGCTTGTTTTTGGCTTCGTGCATGTTCCTCAGATTTGAGTATGTTCTTGTAAATTATTCTTGTATACAAAATACATTTCGTCCCTGAAGTTCGCATGATGTGAATAAAAGTGGTGTTGTGTTGACACTGTCGAGCAGCGGCAGTCGAGTGTATGGGTCGAGTATTTTCAATACCTCGGAAATAGTCTTAAATCTTTGCTCAGCTCTATTTTTAGTGAGTGCGGGTGCTATGAACTTATCCAAAAGTGAGTGCAGTAATGTAAATAATTATAGTATTACAAGAACGTTAACCAAGTGTCGGATAGTGCAGCACATCTGTGCGGTTTTGAAAGTTAGGATTTATAACGTCCTCATTCCAACATGAGCAGCCAATAATGAAATGAGCGCCGTGTACGCAGAGCGTAGAAGGCCGCGGTACGCTAGCCGCGGCCACCGCGCGCGGATAGGCATCTTACTGCGAGCCGCAGCGCCACCGCTACGTGCATGAAACGGTGGATCGCTTTTCGCGCCGCGCTCACGCCACCTCCCCTTCCAGCCACCATAGCAGAAGCAGGCATGCGAGGGGGGGCGGACATTTTTCCGGTCGTCGCGTCACTGGCATACCTGGCGAATAAAGCTCTTCGTGTATCCATCGTTCACGAGAACGTTCGTGATCCCTTCTTCTTTTCTTTTTTTCTTTGCAGTTGCAGATGGCACCTGCGCGTTTCATGAGCGTCTTGACAACTGATGCCTTGTGGGCGAAGTTGTGGTTTGAGTTGAAATGTAAATACCGGCCGGTGTATAGTTGGTTTTCGGTAAACCGAGAAGCTCAAACGTCATTCCAACCCCTCCCCTCCGCCTTCTCGTCTCGCTAGCACAGCGAGAAAAGGAAGTACGCAGTTATTTTCACGTTCCACATTTCACGTTCCACAACATGAGCACCGCGCGGACAACTCTTTTGAGTGAACGCTCCCTGGGTGCTGTTGTAATCGCCTCTGGGAAGTTTCAAACATGCGTGATCCCTCAAAAATGCGCTGCCGAGGCGAGGACGTCAGTTCCGGTGAAATTCTGCCCCCATCTTTCCGTCGGAACATCTGCTAAGATGAGCGCTCTCCCAAGAATCATGACAACAACACAAACTCGTCAGACAGGTGGCGACTGGTTTTTACATGAAACAGAAAAGCGCGTTTCGCATGCAGCGGCGCCACACGCACGTTGAAATTGATATCAAATATGTTCTAAGCTATATCAGCCGTTGATATTTTGTAGATGATGCGTGTTGTTGTTATTGTTGTTATGTGGGGTTTAACGTCCCAAAACCAGCTCTGATTATGAGAGACGCCGTAGTGGAGGGCTCCGGAAATTTTGACCACCTGGGGTTCTTTAACGTGCACTGACATCGCACAGCACACGGGCCTCAACATTTCGCCTCCATCGAAATGCAGCCGCCGCAGCCGGGATTCGATCCCGCGACCCTTGGATCAGCAGCCGAGTACCATAGCCACTAGACCACCGTGGCGGGGCGATGATGCGTGTGTGTCGACGTAAATCTATCCCGCAAGTTATCTCGGGCGCCTTAAATTTTGTGTCAGTACTCCTTTAACTGGTGCTTAATTCACTGGATCATGATTGCATGAGAATGCAACAAATGTGAAGTGCAAATAATCATGTAAAATTCAGAAATTATTTGCACGAAAGTGACTTTGCTGTGACGTTTTTTCTTGTACTTTCTGCGTCATTTGAAAATATATTGCTATATTTGTTGTAAAATAAATATTCCTTGGACAAAAAGAATGTCAGATGTGAATTTACAGCGATGTTGATGCGCTCGCCGCCGGACTGGAGAAGCGACGCGCGCAAGTGCGCGCGTGTTGCTCCTGCAGCCCGACCGTGTGGCAGTTGCCTGTTTTCATCAGAAAAAAAAAGTAAACTTGCCTGAGCGCCCCGGCGTTTTCGAAAAATATGGGAGAGGGTGAAGAGGAAAATTAGAGAAAGAAGGACGAGAAAGGGTAATTGGAGAATGAGGAAAGAAGACCGCAGCGAAGATCTCGGCGACCCCCCCCCCCCCGCCCCTTCCCACGCGAAAATGGAAAAGTCTCCGCCTACGTATGAGGCCATATTTATCCGCTAAGGGGCGGTTCGAGTTATTGGTTAGGCGTACTCGCACACGGGTGGGAATAGATGTTGTGTCAGGCTGAGCATCAACTTAGAAGAATTGATAGTATAGGGCCTAGTTTAAAGTTGTTGATTATCTTGAGCGGTGAACGCGAGAAAACGAGGACACGAGAAATATAGGCCCACAAACCACACACAAGCGGAAAGACCTGGCGTCCACCAGACGTGTTTTAGTTGTGGGGCTGACATCAATTGTCTCTCACTGTCTTAAAGACTGCACATTGCTACTTTTCCAAATACATATATATATTCTTCCTTGAATATATTTTATAGAGCGACCGTCAGTATCTAAATCTATACTAGGAAAACGTTATGCTCGACATCATCTACTAGGTTCTTCTTGTTTGGAGGAGTCCGCACTTCATTCTTTTTTTCAAAATTTTAGACGTTCTTATATATCGAAAAATATACACTTTATTTTAACTTAGAAGGTTACAGTTTTTAAAGGGACTGTCTACCGCTCAGAAAAATTTTTAAGATTGTGGTAAAATTGGGCAGATCGTGCGTCACATTTACGGGAACGAGCACGCTTTCACCCCACAAAAAAGGAATTATGTTTTTAATTTCGCTCTGAAAGTGGTGCAAAAAACGCCGCTAGCGACACCCAACAGCGTGTTCATCATTTTCCAAGTGTACGAGAACCAGCCCACGCAGGTATGCATACTCTGCTGAAAAACTATTATGTATGTCTTACGTGCGTACTTCACCCTGTGAGACACCTTGTTATAGCGTGCAAGAGCAATTTGTTCTTTTTTTCGCTGCTTTCGGGGTGGCGCATGTGGCGCTGCCTTCGAATTCGTCTGCCTGCGGAGGCGCGCAGTACTGCGCTTGTCATGCATGCGGCGCTGCATGTCCGAGACGCACCCTCGCGCGCCGACTTTCCCTCGCCTCTCCTCCTTGTCGTCGCCTCTGGAATGTCGAGCTTGAAGCCGGTTCGCGTTGAGATGCCTCCCGCGCCCGAAAGGGTTTCCAGGGAGACGACGACGCATCATGCACGGTACCCAGTGTTGCTGGCATGCCTACACTAGGAAGGGAGCGACTTCGTGGTTGAAAAAAATTGTTTTAATAATTTCTATTGAGATTCTGGAGCAACCACTGCACGCTGGGACACTTCGAAAGGTACGCTTTCTGTTGAGCCAAAAAACAGGAGAGCGATGAAGGACGGTAGACAGTCCCTTTAAGTCCCGCATGATTTCTCGAAGTAATGAAAGGCCGTCTGCGTATGCTCTGTTAGTTATGTGTATTCCTCTAATTTTGAAACAAAGGTGCTTAAAAAGGAAACTTACTCCTAAATTAACATCTCCTCCCTTCTGCTTCAATCTTGGTTCGAAGCGGTGGTACGGCCATCGAGGAACGATAGAAGAAAGCAGTTTGTCGCGCTAATGCTCGAGGAAGTTTTTGCTTCGGTAGTCTCGGCGCTTCGATCGCAGTGGAGATTAGAGAGGGCGCTCCAAGCACTTGCTAAGGAAGGTAAATAGACCTGAGGATCCTGGAATCCCCCGACGTCCTTTTCTTTTTTTCTCTTTTTAGATGAAAGCTTCGGGCAAAGACCAAGGAGTTATCGTTTAAAGCTTGTTTCATTTCATTAAAATATTTGAACACCGCTCAAAGGTTGCGCGAAATCAAATGCGATGCGAAAATGTGGAATATGAAGAAGTGTACGAATCATAATATGAGGCAATTTTTGGTGACGCTTTTTTTGGTGTGTTTTTCATGTCGAAAGATTTATGCGATTACGGAAATTAGCCGCAAATATCTTATGCAATTTCATGTACAGATGTGAGCCTTAATCGATTGACATTGCGCATGTTCTCGTACATAGTCGCCCAGAATGAGGAATGTGGTTGCAGGTTCAGCTGAGAAAATTCAGAAGCCGCTTACTTAAAGGGGTCGTGAAACGTTTTCTGAACATTTTGTACTAAGTGCGTATTCGGGGTCCTGACCCTCCAATCACCAATATGCATTGTTCCGTTGCACCGTGTGCGTTGATTTAGAGCGATAAAAAACGCGGTTTCGGTTTCACTGCGCGCGTTCCCCCCAACTCTGCAGATGACGTCATCTTAGTAGCCGTCATACCTCCGAGATTGGCGCGCCCTTGGAGGCCATGGGAAAAGAAACCGTGCTGCCGCTTTTCTTCCGAATGGTGGCACCGCACGGTTTCCAAGTATTTTCTTCCTTTCTAGCTTTCAAGTAAATCGATTTCTTTAGAGCAAACGCCAATTCACTGTGCCTTTGAACTTAAAAGTATCTTAACTCAACGTCACCAAATAGTACCACGCCGGCCGGTAGTGTCGCATAGTCGTTTCGGGAGCGCAAGAAAGCTGAGATTTAAAACGGGCTTTGTTAAATGTGCACTGAATATTTCGCCGAAATATTTCGGAATCGGCTTGTCGAATGCGTATTGAAGCAGTGAAAATTACAAACCGGCATCTCCAGATTCTTTTCACGACCCCTTTAAGGAGAAACATTGACTTGCGAACTTGTACACTACGATAATTAGATGTATAGTTCAGGCAACATACCCAACACTCCATTGCTGGGGCCCACATTCCAAGTGAAAGAAAAGAGCGCCGAAGATGTTTTTTCGTGGAAATTTCTGAAGTTCGCATCAGGTGATGAAGCTGCACGGGTTGCTTCTGCAGCTGTAGACGTAGGTGCCCGCGCTGCGGGAGCACGGTCCGTGTTCTCAGATAAGCCATAGTTAAATTCTTGGGTGCAAATTCTCTTTGTTTTGTAGTGACTCACAGCGTAGGATGATAATGTGTCCTTTAAATTTGTGTTGAGGAGATGATTTCCACAATATTGTATTATTTAAACTTGGTTACCGTCGTCGTGACACAGCTCTTTGTTGCATGTTATTCCTTTCATCACTCCTGTCGCGGGGAGCACGCATCCTGCTCACTTGAAATTCTTCTGTCGATGAACTTTAGTGCTGCAGCGTAACAAAAACTATCCGCAACCTTTGTTTACACCGCCTTTTTGAAAATGTTTGGTTGGGGTGAAATAGTCATAGGTTAAAAAAGGACAAAGGAGTAGTGGTGGTGGAAAGAGATAGAGATTCTTAAATGAAAAGAAGAGAAAAGCACAGGATAGTAACAGTATCTAGTCTATAGGAGGGCCCTCAAACGTCCTGTGCGGGAGAAGGGGGACCATAGCAGAGAAAGAAAGAGTAGAACTGAGAGGAGGTAGACACGGGTGTAGGAACCATACTACACAGAGCCCGGGGACACATCAAACGCGACACGTAGATTAGTTTGTCATAACCGGCCGGCGAACCCTGTGTCGAAAGGTGGTGCAAAGACTGAAGTAGCAGGGTTCCTTACCCTAATTTCCATTTTCCCGCGTTTAATATATTATACCGTACTAGGCTTTTTTTTTAATTATTTAAATGTGGTAACACACGATTGTAGTACTAGACCTTGCCATATGCCTTTACCTCTCCCCGCCTCCTTTCCCTCCTTTTCACCCTCGAGCTTCTTTCCGAGCCTATGCTCTGCTTCCACCTCTCCCATCCTCTTTCTCCTCTTCTTCACCCTGAGTTGCTTTAACTCTAATGATTCACATAATGAAAAATTAAATAATAGAAAAAGACTAAAATTTGTATTGAACGTTAGTTGTGTATTTGAATAAATATAACGATATGTCTGGCTTGTTTAAAAACGATAAGTTTCATTAATGTAATTTTGCACGGCCAAGAAAACATTCGTATTGCAGTATCCAGAAATGGAGGACCAAAAGACAGCACTACAGGTGCAGACAGGTCTATTCCAAGAGCTCGCAAAGGGTTTTCTAAGCATGTTTTCCTGGCCACGGTAAATCGTCGACAGCTCAAAAGGAAATGATCTATCGTCTCTGGCTGTCCGCAGAATGCACGCAGTGGTGAAGGAACCCGATAGGATGGATTTGCAGGCTAGTTGGTCAAGCGTCATGGAATAAACAGCGCGAACACAAGGACGATGAAAAAGGGAACGTGGTGTGGCGTGGTGTGGTGTGTGTTCCCTTTTTCATCGTCCTTGTGTTTGCGCTGTTTATTCCATGAAGGAACCCGACCAGACCTGCGTTCATAGAAATTTAGGCTCGGTACACGGCAGCGTAGCCTCGTAAAGGACACTTCCAGTTGACGTGTTTGACATACTGTTCTCCGCCAGGGATATAGAAGGTGACAATAATCTGCGGAGTTTGTCAACGCGGAGTCTTTCAACGCTTCCCTTATGACTCGCCTACGAAACCTAGCAGCCGTGACATAAGCGGACGCAGGAAAGTAGGGTAGAATCGGTCCGTCCAGAGCAGCCTTTGCTAAAGAATCAGCAACTTCGTTGAGGAGCAATCCTTTATGGCCGGGGACCCATATTAAACGGACTGTTCTCAAATGCGAAGGTACTAATGCCTGAAGTGCCTTTATCACGTTCGTGTTCATGCTCGCGGTGAGCGAGGAACAGAGGGATAGAGAATCTGTGAGAACCACGGCTGACAGAAACGAATTTAAGTTGCGCAGCGCAAGTACGACTGCCAAAAATTCAGCCACGAAAATGGGCACGAAATCAGGAAGCCGCACGGAATAAGACCAATCAGCAGTCGGGCTAAAAATTCCAACACCTGACTTTTCCTCGCGCTGTGATGCATCGGTGGCAATAACGACATTTGTTCCGATTCGCTGAAGATGGTCTTGTAATATGCCATCCAAGATGCGATGTGGAAGTAGTTTTGCATTATTCGGGAAAATGTCATCGAATTCAATTTCAACTGAACAAGCTCTGTCAATGACCGGACGTAGTACATCGCATAGACGCACGTTTAAGGTGTCGAGCAATCGTTGCACAAATATAACTTGCGGAGTGTGAAACCGTGGCCAATTAGTTCCGAAAAACATTGCGGAATGAGAAATAAAACTGTTTCAGACTGCCTTAATGGGGATTCATAAATTCTTAAAAATGTATTTACACTCAAAAGGCGAAATCTGCATGATAGAGATGGAAGTCGCGATTCCAGATACAACACCACTTTTGCATAAGCGCAATGCTTTTCTTTCCAAAACAATTAAGGGTCTGACCATGTACGCGGGGGCACCAGAGAAAAGTACGCAGCCGAATTCTAGAATAGGGCGAACGTACATGCAGTAAATCATTAGAAGTGTGTCTCTTCTCATACCTACACGGTGGTTGCTGATCCTGCGCAATAAGCCAATTGCGCGTGCACCTTTTGCGGCTATGTAATCAATGTGTAGTTGCCATTTAAGAGAGGCATCATAAATTACCCCAAGGTATTTAATACTGGTGTCACACGGGCGTTTCGAAGGCCTTCGAACCGATAGTCAGTCGACTCAAAGGTCAAGTTTGAGCTGCTACACGGGCGGTTTCAATGGCCGTCGAGTCAATAGTCTATCGAGTCAACTGAGCAGCCCACAACTCCTTGGAGATTTCGAAGGCCATTGAACGACGGAAGCGGAAGAGGCGCGAACTCCGAGACTTGGCGCACCGGCATCTCCCGCGCGCGCTAGTTTCTGAGGCCATGGCCCTATTTATGTCGTTGTATCAATAAGTAGAATCCTACACATGTGAAAAATATTGTAAACGTGCCGAGAGGCCAACGCTCTCACTTTATTGCATTATTCTAGAAAGAATGCGCCGTCACTGGTATAAAAAACAAACGCCATGCAGCTGGTGGATAGATAGATAGATAATGTGGCCAAAGTACCCTTTGCAACGGGTGGACTAACTAAGAGTGTCCTAGCCAAATTGTAAAAAATAAAAGAAAAAAATCATGAATAAGAACATACACACAGACACATATCAGAATTATAGGTCACACACTTCCGGCGCTGGGCGTGTCCGCTTTGTGTCCTTCCACCACACCTCGAGGCGAACTTTCGTGGTGCACACGCTTCTGTTGCAGCGATTACCCTCCGCATCGAGGAATCCGAGGGCTTGCGGCAAAGTGGTGCCCTCTGCTGGAGGGGGAGTCAACTTCGAACAGCGAAGGAGCAAGTGCTCGATAGTCTCCCGCTCATCACCGCAGGATCTGCACACTGCCGCTCGAGTCTCGGGGGCGCAGTCAAAACGACTCCGATAGTCAAGAGTGCGTAGCGCGCCAGCTCGAGCCTCAAAGAGCAGGGTACCACCACAGCTGTTGTCGTACAGTGCCGGCTCCGTTGCAATCTCTGTCTTGTTCTCCCGATACGTGCTGAGGGTAGCCTTGGGGAGCATGGCTGACTGCCACATTTCTCCCTCTGCCTCACGAACACGGGCTCGAACGTCTTTCTCGGTCTGTCGCCCAGGTCCTGTTTCGATATAGTCGAAGAGGCCATATTTTCGCCTAAGAAACATAACCCTGGACCTCCATTGAGTGCGGGTACCCTTGATGTAGATATAACGATAGAGCCTGCGTGCCCACCTACTGTCATTCATGGTCCGTAGCCGACACTCGAACGATATTTTGCTTTGGGCCTCTCGAGCCTCGAACGAGGACCATCCGACATCCCCCTGGATAGCCTCCACGGCGACACGCCCGTGGCATCCTAAGGCTATGCGGCCCACCTCTCGTTGTACCCGTTCCAGCCAATCCCGGGTTGAGGCTGACAGACATACGGCCGAGTTTGCGTAGGTAAGTCCAGGCACGTGTACGGCTTTCCACAGATCGCGCACTATGTGGTATCGGCTGCAGCCCCACAGGCATTGTCGACGCAGTATGCGGCTGGCTCGCTGTGCCGCTTGTCTCAGGTGTAGTTCATGCCCCTCAATGATCTTGTCTGATGTGGACAGTATCACGCCCAGATAGCGGTATTCTTCCAGTCTGGGTAGCTTCTGGCCATTTGGCAATATCAGAGCAGTCTCGGTGCGATCACCAGAGAACTGGAGCACCGCTGACTTCTTCGGGTTGAAGGCCAGGCCTAGGGTGTTCAGGTGGTTGGCCGATATCTCGACCAGATGCTGCAGTTGCGCCTTATCCTCGGCCAGTAGCACGAGATCATCCGCGAAAACAAGGCCGGGGAGTGTCCAAGTCGTTGGGGTGCCATTGTGGGACCAGTTGAGCTTGAACCCTACACCTGAATCCATGAGGGCATGTTCCAGACCAGCAGTATATAACATATACAGCAATGGGGAGAGAGGGCACCCTTGCTTCAGGCCCCGCTGTACTGTTACTGGGCGTGTGCGTGTTCCGCCAAAGTTTGCTTCGACTGTGTTGTCTGTGTAGAGTCGGCGCAGCAGTTCAATCCACACAGGAGGCATACTGAGACCTTCCATCCGAGAAAGAAGGTGTCCGTGTGGTACGCTGTCGTACGCCTTGGCCACGTCCAGAAAGCAAGCGACCAGCCCGCGTGATTCCCTGCGTGCAACCTCGATGCTCTGGATGAGCACAAAAAGATTGTCCTCCTCTCGCCGATTCCGACGGAAGCCATTTTGCAGCTCTGTTAGTGTTCCCTGCGTTTCCGCCCATCCATTCATCCATCCCTTGATTACCTGTGCGAAAAGCCTGTACAGCACACTGGTGACGGTGATTGGTCTATAGTCTTGCAGTTGGTCACTGGTGCCTCCCCTCTTGGGCACCAGGCACACCTTGCCGCGACGCCAGTCCTCTGGGATAGGGTCACCATTAATAATGCCGGTGAAGATGGATGCCAAGGTCTCTCTTGCATTCCGCCCAAGCTGTTTTACTAGCCCAGGTGGAATTCCATCCAGTCCTTTGGCACTGTGGGCTCCGATGCTGGATATGGCTCGGTCGATTGCCACACGGGACACCTTCCACTCGCACTCCACCGCGGTGCTGTTGTCCATCTCACATCCTTTCTCGCATGCTTGGTATGACATTTCCTGTTCTGCCGACGGGTTTTCGTACATTCGCTGCATGTAAGTCGTCAAGTGTTCTTCAAGGTCTGTGACAGCTTGACCTGTTGCATCTCGGATAGTAGGAGTGGAGGCCTTGCGGTTGAGCGATGAGATATATGTCCAGAATTTGCGTGGGCCGTTGTTGCCAGCTTCTGTAATTGCACGCAGTTGCTTTTGGTTGCTTTCCGCAATTTTCTTCTGGACCATTTGTTGCATATCTCTCTTGCAGCGCAAGAACTCCTGCCACGTCTGTTGGCATTCTTCAATCGAGGAGTGCTTTACTGCATATCGGTGAGCTCGATTGGCTTTACGTCACGGGCACATTGGAAGGCCTTCGAGTCGATGACCTTCGAAAAGCCCACAACTCTATCGACTCAAAATACATTCTGGCGCTGCTACACGGCAGCGCCAGAAACACTGCTTCTTGCGCCATCTGGTGCCCATGAATCAAACTACTTTTGAGGCTCACGCTAGGGACTTAGGCTTAGCAGTGTCAAAATCGGCACGTTTTCTGCAAAACGTCGCACATACCTTGTCCCTTTTGGTACATGGGATTCAGAGAAAGCTCAATTGAAAGTTTGTTTCTTGCCGTCGGTAAGAATAGCAAGCAACTAGTGCGAATTAGAATTGAAGCGGGTGCCTTGGTTGCCGCCATGTTGTTGCGAAATCACTGGGCGACTCAACGGCCCTTCAAAACTGCCGTGTAGCAGCGCCAGAATGTATTTTGAGTCGATAGAGTTGTGGGCTTTTCGAAGGTCATCGACTCGAAGGCCTTCCAATGTGCCCGTGTGACACAGGTATAAGAGAGTCTAACTGCGGTATGTCTTCCAGCTGGTAGCAGAGCGAAATTTGCACAGGTATAGTGAAGAGGAAAGACAAGAACGGCACATTTACTGGTATTAAGTGAAAAATGATTGCTAGTTAGCCAGCTCTCTAAGGTGTTAAGATAGTCCTGCAGACGTTTATATAAGGTATGGATATCGTCTGCCGCTGCAAAAAATGCGATATAATCCGCATAAACATAAGTAGTTGTCACAAAATAGTGCCTATTTTGAAGTAAAACCCGGCGTCGAAAGGCCGAAACAACCACAAGAAAAGCGGCGCTCGGAAGAGGCACTGAAAAGTCACGCCGCGCCTACAAAAGGCCAGAATGTTGTAGAAGCTTTCTTATCGCGGCGAGCGCGCGCGCGGGACAGACGTAAGGAGAGAGGGGAGGCGGAGAGTACACACCGACGCTCCCCGCGCAGTGAGAGAGAGAGAGAGGCGCCGCCCCAACCAAGAAGGTTCGAGAGTGGGCGAGAAGGTTCCCAATTGTATATGTGCTTTGGGTCACGTGGCCCTACGGAACCTTCTAGACCCCTTTCCCAGGACTATATAAGCGGTCGGACTCGGGCCGCAAGGAGGGGCGAAGAAGAGACGAAGAGAGAGTTGAAGAGTTGCAAGTAAAAAGAAGCAAGAAGTCGTGCGTGACTCAGACGCCGAGCCAGCTGACAGGCCACCTGCAAGAAGACGCCGAGAGTCTTGGTGAATAGGACTCTTTGTGTTTTGTTCATTGTTGCAGTGCATGAACTTGTTCGTGTTGGTTGGCCTTGTATAACTTTGCGACCCATCTGTGTTTTGAGTTGTGAAAGCCGTGTTGAGTACGTTTGTGTGCCTGCCTATTTGATGAAAATATATTTGTTTTGTTTGATCACCCTTGGCTCTGACTCGGTCTCTGAACCACTGCTGGCGTTTTGCTAGTGTGCTAAAGGGGACCAAAAATCTTATTGTCCAAGCTTTCGTGGGATCTTTTTCGGGGAACCAAGACGTTGGTTCTTGGAATTATTTCCGGCGATCGCGCCCCGTACATCATAGCACGGGTTTGGTGACAGTAGTTACATCCTGGTGTCGTGGAATGAAGCTCATTAATACATTAAACAGGAGAAAGAACTCATCCTTGCGGTACTCCTCTTGTTTGTGTGTATGTAGACGAAGAGAAACCACTTTTATAACAATAAAATTTTCCGTCCAAGAGAAATCTGCTAATCCACGCAACTATATACTCCGGGAAACCAAGCGAATTTAATCTGTTTATCAAGATCGGATGTTCTACTATATCATATGCTTTAGCAATGTCTAGAGTCACCAGGGCAGCGTATTGGTTATGGCGCCTTGCTAAGTGAATACGGCTTTCTAAATCGACGTGTGCATTCCAGATAGAGCAGCCAGCCCTAAACCCAATTTGACAATTAAGGGCTTAGAATTGAGCTTTGATCAATAATGACATTTATGCGGTGATGAAGAATCCTCTCAATAAGTTTTACTACACTGGATGTCAGAGCAATTGGTCGTATGTTCTCTAAAGAATACCCTTCCTCTTGTTTCTTGAGCAACAGCACTATTTTGGCTCCAGTCTGGTGGTACCCATGCTTTCTTTAATGAATAATTTACTAGCTCTAAAAGAACCTTAGCCGATTGCTGAAATTAAAGCTTTAGCATTGCATTCATGATGCCATCTGGTCCAGGTGCTGAGTTAGGCAAACACAGCACAGTCTCGGCTAATTCAGATAAAGATATCTCAGCGAATTCATGGGATGACGTAAACTTGCACTGAGTTTCCGGCAGATGTGCGGTAAAGCGATCTTCTAAGCCTTTCGCTATCAGTTCAAGAGAGGCACTCATTTCTTGCGGCGTCAAGACACATGACTCTAATGTCAACGACATCGGTAGTACCTTTCGTGTCCGAAGATACGCGAACAATGCACGCTTATTGTTTGATTTTGAGAGGTAATCATAATGCTTGCTGTCATACTCATCTTTCGCTCGGTTAACAGTGCGCTTAAATACACCAGCAAGAAATTGATAGTTTTTCCAATTGGTCGGACACTGATTCTGTAGGAGCTTTTTCCAAGCGACTTTTCTTCTGCTGTAATCTCGCGTACACTCCTCATTCCACCACCGAGAGGATGTACGTTTATCCGACGGAACCACAAACTCAGATCTTTTTCTGGAGTTTTCTAGAATTGTAGGAACTTCAAAAGCAATTTCTTTGCCATCGGCATGCTGGAGGGACAATAGGGCCGACCGTAACAAAGTCTGAAATTTATTCAGGTTGACATATGTGCGTGTTGACTCTTGTAAAGTTACTATTGGACAGCTAATTTCAAAAAACACAGGAAGATGATCACTATTAGTAGCAGAGTCAACTGTTGACCATGACGAAACTTTGACTGCACTGCTACAAAACGTTAAATCAAGAACTGAACGTGACTGGCCTCGAACAAATGTTATGTGTCCTCGGTTCACGCACAAGAGCTTGCGGTCTATTGTCCACTCCCATAGTCGCGTGCCACATGAGTCTGTCTTTAGCCCCCACGATACATGATGGGAATATATCTCCTGCAAGCAATATGTCCTGCCTACAAGCTGCCAAAGCACTGTCAAGGTGACGCGTATTGTGCACACCGACAGGAAAATAGCAGTTTACAATAGAAAACGGGAAATAACCTGGGAGACACAAATCCAATGCTAAAATTTCACAGTCGGAATCTGACATTTTGAAAGAAATTTTCGCCTTATGACATATCTTATTTGACACAAAAATCATTAAGCCACCGCCTCGCGATGGACGTTCTAATCTAAAAGAGTGAAAACCTGCGAGTGAAAAATTGTTATGCGACGTAAGCCAAGTTTCTTGAAGAAGTATAATATCGGGATTAAAATGATTACAAAGGTAACATAAATCAGGTGAGGCTGAGAATATAGATCAGCAGTTCCACTGCAGCACCCTCAACTGCCCAATGGTTTTGAGCGAACTGCAGAGGCACCTGCTGCCTCCGACTTTGTTTCCTTACGAGTAAGCAATGACTGGCTCTTCTTACTTTTTGTCTTTACATCAATAGAAATGGGGGATTTAGTGCGTTTGTGAGTTCGAGAATCTACTTCCATGTGTGTGGTACCACTTGTGCTTGGTTGAGAGAGGGCAGGGTTATCTAATCGCACCAGTGATCCAGACCGTTCATGCTTGTCGACAGAGGGAGCCAGGGCATCTACTAGTGCGCTTTTTAGCAGAGTGTTGTCCCTGGTCACGGAGGACTGTAAGGGTACCTGATTCATCTGATTTGAGGTTATTTGTGTCAAGCATTCTGACAAGCTCGACATTAACTTATCCATGACCTTCGTCATAGCCTTTTCTACAGCAGAGTCAATTGCCTGCGAGAGATTTGCATCAATAATTGTACTGTTTCGGGCTGTAATACCAGAATACCCGAAAGTTCTGTCTTTAACTATAGCGATAGCTTCCCTTCGCGAACAGCGGCGGCGGTCAATAATTTCCAGTATTTGCGACTCCTGAGCCCGAACTGAGCATTCAGAATAATCTGCGGCATGACTCCCTCCACACAGGCAACACTTCTCTGATGTTGCGGAACATTCACTTGAACGGTGGTTCTCTCCACAGACACGGCAGCGCCGCAGATTTGATTTACATCCTCCCGAACTGTGGACAAATCTCCATTGAATCGGCCGAGATGCGAGGGGTTCCACACGAAAAATGAGAGGCCATAACTTTATTTCTGACGGACATGTAGTGCCCACAAATGTCGCAATAACAGATTCAGTGGGAATCCTCTCATTGTAATTACCAGTCGGTTACATCGGTAAATCGAAATAAAGCTTGTTCAATGTCTCGGCTGGAGTTAATCTGGAATCGATGCCCCGTACGAGGCGTTTTGTACACGCGAGGTGAGGCGGAATGAAAGCACTCACCGGAGTTGACGCAAAAGAGGTGCATTTAAGCAGGTCCTGTACACAGGTCTGATCGGGTGCCCTGCATTCCCCGCGTCCAAACTGGCGCACGTCAGTGATGGTTTGGAAGTGGTTTGAAGTCGCCTTGAGTTCCTTCTGGACCGCCTGTGGGTTTGTGAGCCTGATGAAGCCTCCATTCCTAGGCACCAGTGCAACAGGAATGCTGCTGACGCCACTGCGGAAAAATAAGTCTAAAGGCAATTCATTAGTCGGGAGGGAGGTGACCAGGGGGACTGCCCCTGGCCAGGAGAATTGGTCGACATCAACAAGGATTGCGTGAACGTTAAGGACAAAAGTAGCTCGAGACTATAAGAAAACTAAAACAAAAGCTAAAGCACACAATACTTAGCCAAACCGCCACGACGCAATCGAACGCTCAGCCACCGCGTTGAGCGGCTGTTCTGCTCATGTGAAAGCCCTCACTCTCCCCACGTGGGAGTGGCCCGCAGTGCTGCTCTAAGGGCTTCTCAGGATCTAAAGTTCTTTATCTCCCTGCCTGCCTGCCTGCCTGTCTGTCTGTCTGTCTGTCTGTCTGTCTGTCTGTCTGTCTGTCTGTCTGTCTGTCTGTCTGTCTGTCTTGCATTGGTGACGCCAGGGGAGCGCGTGCTACGTGCACTGCTCATTTTTAATATAAGGGTTAAGGGTGTTGTTTCAGACGCTGTCAAACGCTTCCGCCGTTATGCAGTAGTGGGATTGGAGCATGAGGCGAAGAGAAAAAAAGAAGTGTGAGTGCCGGGTGGTTCGCCTACCATGCGTATTCACGCCATTGTGGTAGTGGGGTGAGGGGGGTTAGCGCACGCGAACAAAGAAGTGCGCGTGCGAATGCCGCCCCGCATATAAGTTGAGGAAAGCAGCAGCAGCAACAACTAGTGTACGCGCACGCTTGGCGACGAGAAATAATGATAGTGAACGTTTCTGATACCAGCTATTCTTTGACGGCGAGCCCAAGAACACCGTCGCTATTAAAAAGCTCACTCAATAAAAATTGGTGTCCGAAATTTCAGCTGGTATACGGCCAAGCATGATATGTGGGGCGCTAAAAACAGACCTCGTTAACACATGCATAACACGCTAACAATTGCACATTAAAATGTTCATCCTTAACGCTGAAAAACGTGATGCTGCCTAAGTCCTTTCCACAGCCGCATCGAACAGAATTATACCCCAGTCACACGGGCATACCAAAGCTCCTTTGAGGTTAAGGAGAATAGCGACTTCGAAGGAACATTAGCTCAAGGGAGCTGAGTCGGTGCTACACGGTTTCCGTTGAAGCTTTTAGCAAAAGCCACAACGTACGCTTGGCGCTCTTATCGCTCCGCAAGGAGAAAAATAATACGGCTCCGATGCCCCATAAATCAGTTGTGCGTGCTTTTTTTGCTCTTTCTTATCATTTTTTGTTTGTTTTTGGACGGATAAAACAACATCTAAAAGTAATGGAAATAATTCGCCAAACACGGATGTAGTGGTAGCAGTGCCCGCTGTGTACACCGTGTTTTGCCGGCTTCGGCAAAATACGGCGTCCGCTTCGGCAAAATATGCGTGCTTCGATTCCGCTTTTGCTGCTGTTCTTCATTTTTTTTTAATCGCAACGTCTCCAAATATGTGCGACGAGACATTCAGCGTGTGAGGATAAAATATTCATCGCAGCGCCCAGTTTAGCGCCATGTGCCGAATCTTCCGAAGGAAATAATGCTCTCTGGTATCACCTTACGCCGAAAACACCGTTCAGTTGCTGAGCTGACGTTCGCCCAACAGCTAGAAACACACGGGAACACGACATATTTTCTCGAATTTGCAGTAGAAAAACGTGTCGCCGTTGGTGCGAAAAAGATATGCCGAAGACACCCAGGCCCCGCTAGCCACACTACCTCAGCAGCTGACCAAAACGTCACCGCTACAGTGCACCTGCCCTCAAGCTGTGCGATTTTCGGGCGACATATGACAAACTGTGTCTATCAGCAGAGCTTTTAGGGTTTATAACTTCTAAGATACCGTGAAACGTGCGTTTTATTAAATAAAAGCGCATTGGATTGGCTACAAGGTAAAACATGTTTTTCCGCCGTCTGCCACCTGCGAACGAGGGTAGCCCTTTAGAGCCTCAAGGGACAAACGCGGACTCCCTCAGCTCGAAGCTCCTTTCAACTAATGCTCCCTCCGCGCGCCCGTGTGACAGCGCGCCCGCTCCTTCCAAGTAAAGAAGCCTTAGTTCAAAGGACCTTGAAAGTGCCCGTGTGACAGGGGTATAAGTTTCCTAAAGTTCAGTATCTTTTTGCGTTAGAATGTGATTGTGTCTTCGAAAATAGCGGAAAGCCTGACTCACGGTGCAACTAGTATTTTTTGTCAGCCAAATTCCGGATTTTTGGACGTAGTGTGATGTACGAAGCGACATGTCAGTGGAATTATGTGCAAGTGGGAACGTTTTTATTTAGCTACGATGCTGCTTAAACAACGTTCTACAATTGGGCTTCATTTCCAACTGTGCTACGCTGACGCGGTTTCTGTCTCAGTTTTTTACAAGTTTCATGACTTCATCAGACGGCGAGGGTTGTTAGCACAGGAAAACAACTTTCCGTGAGTAAAACTTTGTATTCGACGACGGAACGTGGCGAAGCAACCATGTCACTATTTGACAAGCTTTGGAAGGGATCATCGGATCAAGTTGATCACACAGGATACTTTAACGTGCGTCCAAGTGCACTGGAAGTATTACTGCGAGTCAGCTTAATTGGAATAGATTAATCGTAATTCCTTTTTACAGCGAGAGCTGTATATGGCTAGGAGAAACAAAAAACTGCTGGGCATCTGTGTCACGAGCGGTCTCCATTGGCTGTGCTATCAGATACGTCGTTCTGAGCGTCGTACCCGAGCTCGCGCGCCATTGGCTGGGCCGTGAGTGACGTCGTCCATCCGTTGGCGCCGAGCACGCGCGCATCAGTTTCGACTGAGAGCTTGCACATAGGTAAGCCACAGATCTTACGAACTCCCGAACAGCGGACAACTTTAGAAGAGCGCCGACAGTGGAAACGTGAGAGAGCTCCCATTAGCCGGGCCGATGCTGCAGTCCGGGCACTATATAGCAGGCCCGTGAGACCAAGTGCTTGCAGCAACTGCGTACTGACGATCCGCCAGCCTTCCAAGCCGCGTTGAATCGCGAACGAGAAAGCAAGCGCCGGTGGCGGTGGATCCTTCAAAACACGCCGCCGAGTTAGCTCGCGATGTCAAGCGCTTGCAAGAACGGCGCGCCGAAGAAGCGGCGTTGAGGGCTGAAAAGCGTCGACTTGATGATTGCGGGAGCGCGTTCGCCGAGGCGAACGTCCGCTTTCGAGGAGAGTTTGTCCAGCGGCACTTTGGCTTCGGGGCCGCAAATTTGAGCTTCGCTGGTTAACCATTTGTATGGAGTGCTTGGGCGGTGATTTTTTGCTCGAGAACATACAGAGGGAGAAGGAAGCGACGCAAGGATGAGCGCTATATACACGATGTTATTCTACACAAACGCTCAATACTCGATGGAAGCCTGTACGCCAATGTTCTCAGATTTCGGCACCACTGAAGTGCGGACGGTGTCGAACCTGTGACGTCTAAGTAAGCAGCGCAGTTCCATTGCCATTAAGGCATAGGCGGAGACTTTTTCATTTTCCGGAGGGGGCGCCGAGATCTTCGCTGCGGTCTTCTGTCCTGATTCTCCAATTACCCTTTCTCGTTCTTCTTTCTCTCATTTTCCTCCTCACCCTCTCCCATATTTTTCAAAAACGCCGGAGCGCTCAGACAATTTTACTTTTTTTTTCTTGTGATGAAAACAGGCAAAGTGCCACACGGGCGGACTGGAGGGGCGACGCGCGCGCACTTGCGCGCGTCGCTTCTCCAGTCCGGCCGCGAACGCATCCACGCCGCTGTAAATTCACATCTGACATTTTTTTTGTCCAAGAAATATTCATTTACAATAAATATAGCAATGTATTTCTAAATGACACAGAAAGTACAAGAGAAGAAAAAACGTCACAGCAAGTCACTTTCGTGCAAATAATTTTTGAAGTTTAGATGATTATTTGCACTTCACGTTTGTTACTCACATTGTCACGCAATCATGACCCAGTGAATTAAACACCAGTTAAAGGTACTGACACAAATTTTAAGGCGATCGAGATAACTTGCGGGATAGATTCGCGTCGACACACACGAATTATCTACAAAATATCAACGGCTGATATAGCTTAGAACATAGTTAATATCAATTTTAACGTGCGTCTCGCGCCACTGCATGCGAAACGCGCTTTTGTATTTCATGTAAACAACCAGTCGCCACCTGCGTGATGAGTTTGTGTTGCTGTCATGATTTTTGGGAGAGCGCTCATCCTAGCAGATGTTCCGACGGAAAGATGGGGCAGAATTTCACCGGAGTACAAACTGACGTCCTCGCCTCGGCAGCGCATTCTTTAAGAATCACGCATGTTTGAAACTTCCCAGGGGGGATTACAGCGGCACCCAGGGAGCCTTCACTCAAATGAGTTGTCCACGCGGTGCTCATGTGAACACGGTTTTGTGTGCAGATGTAGTCAGCTATGTTTACATGAATACCATCCTGGGTGCCGCCTCACTCATCGCTCTTTGAAACCGGAAAGTGCGTCTGGGCTCCACGAAACCGTATACAAAATATTAACAATCGCGCGCTCGAGCCCTCGAGGTTTGCAGCCTAGGTAAGTGGGTCATTATAGCTACTTATTCCAAAATAAAAAAAAAAACAACATGTAGAATTTTTGTGTAAGTACTCGTATAACGTATCAATGTAATTGAAAAAATGATTCACAAAACACCGGCTGCCAAAAGGAAGATTCCCCGGGCTAGTATACGAGGTTCCGTGCGCCGATTGCCACGCCACTTACATCGGCGACACCGTGAAAAAACTTTCCGGCAAGGATACGGCAACACCAAAATGACGTACGTAGCTTCAACGCTACGCGGAACGCGCTCGCAGAACACAGCGAAAAGAACGACCATCACATCAACTTCGGTGACGCCCAGGTCCTCGACACGGAAGGCACGGAGCAAGAATTCTTGAGGAGGAGAAACAGCGCTCGCTCGGGCGGCCCGATAAAGTCACGCCGTAAGGCACCGCGCCGACGCGCCCTCTGTCGTGCGAGTCGGCTCGCGGAGAAAGAGGAATGCGCGCGTCGCGCTCTCCGCGGACGGAAGCTTGCCGGTTTAATGTTTCAATGGTTTCAAGGCCAACCGGCGGCAATTCACCCCAGTGGATGCGTTTCTTGCGCGTCCTCAGTGGGTGCAAAATGTCTGATAGCCTAAAGAAAAGAAAGTGCCGCCTACACAACAATTACGTGCACAGTACCTCTTCTGGAACGTGAGTTCGGTTGGTTGGGCCAGCATCACCACTATCGGTACAGCGTCGTTTCTTTTCTTTCAACTACACATACGCCCTTGTTTGCTTCTTTGTTGTTCGTGGCAATAGACTCGCGGCAAAGGGACTTTAGAGGACGAACCATCGCATATTTTCCTCATCGTGGCAAACAGCGAGCATATTTGTGTCTTAATTAACAACTGCACATTCTCCGCGCTTCACGACAGATCCAGTGGGCCATTTTTTTTTACGAACAGGAAACAGGTAGCTGAACCAAGTGTTTATTCGAAATTTCACTTTTTGGGAGGTGGGGGGTTACCCATGGAGTAGCCAGCAGCTGAGGGGCGTGGAGACGAAGTCATAAGAAGCCTTCGCCACCAAGCTCGCTTTAACATCGCCACGTATGTGACTATCCGAGAAATGCTTCTCGCGAACATATACACGTGTATGAGCCCTCGGTCTTTCCTTGGTATATCGCACGAGTGTACACCTCCAATTTCAGCGAGCCACTGGGAATTTTAAAGTAGAGAGCTTCACCTTGCAGGATGAGCCAATGTTAAGGTTTGGCACAACACATTGCCGCCCCAAAACGGCACTGATGGCAATACTGGACAGCGCTCGCCTTTGTTGCAACACGAAAAGCGCGCGCAATGTTTGAGGAGCCGGCCCGCAGCACGCTGCGGAAGCCAGTGAGAGATGTAGAGTTAGCAGAAACAAAAGAACACGCAGCAGCTTTCACGCCCCTTCTTCCCAAGGCCATTTACTCGTGCGTGCTCACAATACGCCAGCGAGTGACTTCCAGCGGCATGCGTCGTCTGTTCTGGAGTGACTGCAAGGAGCTCGTTCCAAGCGCTGTGCTGCACGTAATTAAGCCAGCATTTATTACTAACTGCAGCTAAAATGTCCGCCGCCCCTATTTATTGACGCTACAGACTGAAAACTCAGAAAACTTGCAATATATGAGACGGTAACGCGATTATTGTGTGTCGCGCCCATAGGACGACATGTAAACGATGGCAACAGGCCGGAAGCGTCATCTGTCGTGATGCGGAGAAAACTCAACTTTCCCCTCGCCCAAGCGTTACATTAACGGGCCGCCGCCGCGCGCTGCCGCGGCATAGCAGTTTCCTCTCCTCAAATACTTCTTTCTCCGTTACGGAAGGTAACCGCACGTAACCGCACCAAAAGGCAGTTCTTAGAGTCGTGGAATGTCCAAACAACAGCTGGAAATATCAACGGCTCAACTGGGACCCTGCCGAGTGTGTATATACCAATGGAACCAGTGGAGAAAACAACACCGAAACAAGAAAGGCGGGAGGAACGACGGTGGAGAGAGGGACAATCACTAAGTAAAGTCGCTAGCTTCGGAGCCGGCAGGATAGTCACCCCCTGGTGAAGAGACCGAATGGGTCGTCTCGAAACGTTGGGCCTGTTTTTAATTTCAATATTAAAATAGTCACAGTTTCGCCGGGAGGGCGAAGCAATGAATGCGATAGCAAGAAACTGTAATGCTATACGAAGTGAGGCTGGCAGCTTCAGGAGCAATATTAATTGTAGCAAACATGCACTTGCTAAGTGAGCGCCTCCCGTGGGCAGCGCGTGCTTGTACGAAG
Organism: Hyalomma asiaticum; assembly: GCA_013339685.2. Classification (NCBI taxonomy): domain Eukaryota; kingdom Metazoa; phylum Arthropoda; class Arachnida; order Ixodida; family Ixodidae; genus Hyalomma; species Hyalomma asiaticum. The sequence continues at coordinate 95,433,880 of CM023481.1, forward strand.
GGCTTTATACGTTGTGTGTCACAAAGCACGCATACAAATCTAGGGGAGGCCGCTAAATGAACAAACAGAACATAAGCGCGAACTATCAAGTGAAGCACGCACGAAACGACCGCGCGGATATACACCGAACGAGCGCGAATAAGCTGTCACAATGGATACTCTCAGTTTCAACAGCGTTCCTGTTGCAAAGGCGGCCGCTCGTCGCGCTCCTCGCGCCATCTCTCTGGTAGTGAAGAAACTCTATAAGCGCCTGCCGTCTCTGAGTCCTGCCAGCGGTAAAGGGTGTGATATAAGGCTCGCCGTTACCTCATTGACGAGTCTGCTCTTCGTGGCGTAGTGGTTAGCGCCACGCGCTGCGGAGTGAGGGGTTCCTGGTTCGATTCCGCGCGTCGGAAGCATTTATCCGAATTATTTCTCTTTGGGATTTTATATATATATATACATCTTTATACATATACGGTACATGACGGCGGCGACGGGGACGGCAAAATCCAGCCGGGACTGTCCATATAATTGCTATCGCAATAAAATTTAGATTAAGAAAAGTGGCTGGAGAGTGTTTTTTCGTATAGGCCAATTATTGGACTTCCGCCGCCACTGCAGCGAACCGCTTTAACAAGAGGGCTCCCTTGGCGCCGCCATGATCCCCTTAAAAGGCGTAACCCGCCAAAAATCCGCTGTCGAGGCTGTTCAATCGGCCTTTGTACTCCCGTGGTACAGTCCCGAAAGGAGGTGTTTCTTTCATCTCCGGTCGTTCACACGCCAGGCACGTGGATCGACGAGTGTGGCCTCGCCGCACGTTGTGGTTGCCAGCCGGACCTATGCGCAACTCACATGGGGAGGAAAGCAATGCACACTTTCCTACCCATGTGAGTTCGTCATCGTGTATTGGCGCATCATTTATCAATATTATTAACGCTTTGCTGAGAGCGTTCAGCCCGTTACGATTATACTTCTGAACTACACATAACGATCCTCATCTCCGGGCCCCGGCGGGGGCTATGCCACCCCCTGGAAAGTTCGGGGGGGGGGGGGGCGCTCCTCCGAGCCCCCCCCCCCCCGCCGTAGTCTCCGCCTATGCATTAAGGTAACCCGTTTGCTTTTGCTCTTCGCGCAGCTCAAGTGTAACTAATTCTGACCGCTCGTTTTACCTGGAAGAGATACTTGCCTTTTTTTTTAAGCCCGGTATTTCAGGATAAAGCCTGTGAGAAATCTTTTCTGGCCGAACAGACTGTCATTGAGGTTTATAATACGGGAATAGCTGCAACGCAAGGTGCGGTTTGCGGGGCTTCCGTAATGTGGTGTTGGGATAAACACCATCCCGAGGTGAACGGAACGGTGTGAGGCGTATTAGTATTACCGGAACACAGGTTCCGTTATTATGAGCCATGTCTGCGCCATTGAAGATTTTCGAAATAATTGCCGCCCCTCAGCCCTATAGCATTGTCATTTGCACAGCAGAAAATAATTTCTGTCTCTCACACTCGTATTATCATTTCCAGAGCAGGACAGTGAACAGTGAAGTCCTGTGTAACGACATACACATAAACGGTACATTTCCACTCGGTCACGAAGGGCCGCATAAAAGGGGACTTTCCCAGCACTGCTAAGCGTGACAAAACGGGAGACGGTAGGCTGGGCGCACTATATATGCGGTTTTGAGCCCACGCTGCGTTTACACACGGACATTACCATAAAAAAGTGCTGTCTTTCGCTTCCATATATCGTTGGTGACAAGTGCGTAACAAATACTACTTAATTTAAATATATTTCACTAACAATTACACAAAATTTATCTTGGATCGAAAGTTCCCATAGACAATGTTTGTGCAGAGACATACGGGAGGTTATGTTTCATTAGAAGAAAAACTACAGGGTGCAACAGCCGATGTGGTATTTACTCAACTCTTTTAGATTCTTTCAGTTTGCAAACTCCCCCGAGGCGCGCACGAAAAAGTGGCCCCTTTTCGTTTCCACTCGCGAGGTGGCGCTGCCGTCGCTGTTGGCCCGGTTAACGCGTGCGCGGCCAATGTTACATCGCGCCTTGACGCGCCTTCGAGCTGGAAATGAACAAGCAAAGATCACAGGTACCTTACATTCTGAGCGTAATGCAGGAAGGTCCCTCTCACAGCCAAGGCACAATTTTCTACAACATTGAGAGTAACATAAAAAGCGCGTTGAAGTAAGTTTCCAGAAACGCGCGTTTGCTCCTCGCTTCTCGGATTATTATTTACAGCGTTTATTTGATGGCTCAGCGTTTATTAGCTCGCTTCGCGTTGTATATGTATTGAAGAAGAATTCAATGCGTGAATAATAAGGAAAGAAGTTATAGTATATCATTTTCTGTTATTACGCGCAGTAGAACTCCGCACACTGTGACCGACACGGAACACCGCTAAGACACAAGCATTTGACGTTCACTTACACGATATTCATTCCTGCATAGAAACATACAAACTCAGCGTAATACGAGCTTCCTTACGCGCGACGGCAATCCTTCGTTATTTTCGATTTTTCGTTTCAGGTATCTCGCGTAGAAATTAAGTGCAGCATGCTGTATGACAATTACAAAACTCAGCACTTGACATGCGAAATAAGGAGCTAGCTGGCTGCATACATCCAAGACTTGTTGCTGCTGCTTCCAGTCCATCTAGCTCCCTGCACAAACACCGCCCAAAAGATCGATTGATTTGAGGGGTCTCACGGCCCCAAAACCAGCTATGATTATGAGATGCCGTAGTTGAGGTCCCGAAAATTTCGGCCACCTGGGTTCACGTGCGCTGACATCGCACAGCACACGGGCCTCAACATTTCGCCTCCATCGAAATGCAGCAGCCGCGGCCGGGATTCGATCCCGCGACATTCGGATCAGCAGCCGAGTGCCATAACCGCTAGACCACCGTGGCGGGGTATTGCCAAAAAGAGGACTTTCTTTCAAGGATTTTCCTTCATCCGCTGTTTCGTGCTTCTTCGCGCGCAGCAGAAAATACTCTCTAGTTCGTCGCATTCCAGGCAAGTGCAGCGACCACGCACATAGCGGTGCCAGTGTGGCGATCGCCCATAAAAGCCATTGCACAACTTCTACTTTTTGGTGGTTCGAGTGAAAGCGACGTATTCAGGCGAATGCATGCCAGTAATTTCTGTGTTTGCGTGCTCTGTCGATGGTGCAGGTTGAGGGTGAATTAGACATACACGTTAGCAAGTGCGAATGAATGCAAAACACAAAATAGAGACGCGTAGACAGGGCGAGCAGTAATGATCAGTAGGCTTCAAGGACGAAAAAAAAAAGAAAGGAAAGGAAACGAAACAGCCACACATCTGCACGCATTTCCCTGCTGTGTGAGACCTGAGTGAAGAGTGCCACTTATCACTAAGACGGTTCTACTCTAGGAATAGCGAATTTGAGCAGAGAGGACGACAGGAACATTCACACGCATCGATCGACGAAGCTTCAATCCGATTTTGTCTCTTCCTGTATATTGTGCTCACATGACATTGTGGTTGTCTGGTCGTGGTATTTTCTTTTTTTTTTCCCCCTTTGTATCGTTGCACTTGATCGGAAGTGCGCGGAGCCGGACTGTTGCGTTTCCTCATCGGTATTTCGGGGTACTTCGGGAAGGTAGGAAACAAAGCGGGACACGGCATGGTCTTCAAAGGCCAGCCTGTTGAGTGCATCCACTATTAATGCTGTAAACAAATTCCTTTGAAACGTGCTCTTCTTGAAAGACACACACCACAAAAGGGCATAAAAGTTACCTGTCGAGCCGAGGAATAGTGCGCTGCCATTCACTGGGACATAGAACAGCCCTATATGGCCGGAAAAAAAATGCCCCTTCGAGCCCGGGGGTATTCCCGAGTTGTACCCCTTTTTTTGCACCCAGGCACAAAGCAAACCCAGTATGTTTTTCGATCGCTAAGTTTACACAACAAAACGCCAAATTATGCGACTCGAGACGCGCATAATACGGTATTCGCCGATTCATCCGCACGGCGACTACGATGGTCACGAGGCGGCCGCTCGGGCAAACGAAGTTTCGAGCGCCCTCGCTTACCGAGAGGTGCTTGAGCACTACAGAAAGGAACGACAAAAATATCCTCAACCCCACGGTCGGTTAGACAGGTCCCAAGCAGTCGACTTTAGGAGGCTGCAGACGGGCACTTTCATGAACCCCTACCACCTGAACCGCCTGTGTCCCGCGCTGCACCCATCGCCCGGCTGTCCATGGTGTGAGCACGAACGGGCTGATATGGCCCACGTGCTTTGGGAGTGCCAACGCCACGAGGAAGAAAGGAGGATGAGAACAGCAGGACTTTGTGATGCAGAGTGCCTTTCTGAGAGATGGCAAGCCGCCCTCCTCAGCGGGGCTCCTGAAGAACAAGAGTGGGCCGTCCATCGGGCCAGAGCCATCATCGAGGACCTTGAAAGATGTTCCTCGAGCGGTGGACTTCTGGCAGCCTAGCCCCGGGCACAAACTTTAGCCGTTGGACAAATAAAGTTTATCCAATCGCGCCGAAGGAACTCCGCGCGCCGGAGTTTTCAAACTGAAAGAATCTAAAAGCGTTGATATTTACTGTCGTCGTGTTTTTTTCCCCCTTTTTTCCCTGCCCCTCGCTACTGTTCCCGCGCGCGTGAGAGTTGTACTTTTCGTGTTTTGTGTGCCTCGTTGGTGTTGCCGCAGCGAACGTTGTAGACTAGGTGGGCAGGCGCGTGCAAGGAACCAGCGTTCGTTTTGCGAAACTGAGCGCAGATTTCCCGGCGTAAGAGGAGAGAGAGAGGAAGAAAAAAAAAGACGCTAGAAGGGAGAGAGCCATGTTTCACTGGAGTTGGACATGAGCACCGTTGCATGTTACCGATGTTTCATAACTTGGGCCGAATTTGAATAGCTTTAATTATGAAGCGAGTGCATCATAACCGGTGTAACATGTGTCGCGTATTCTACGGCACTTGCACTTCTTGTTGCACGATAAGGTGATCTTGTGTCGGCCAAGGTTGGCGTTGTTTATTTCTCCTTATACTTCGCGAAACTCTCATTTACGACCAAAGTGTCTCTGGCTGACCCGACTTTCGAGGGGCTTTTTTTCTGCGGCTGGAAGTGAAGCTGCGCTGTCGGAAATATCTGTTGCAGGTATTTGCAAAGCTGTTGTGCAGGATAAAGTGGAGAAAGCTAAAAGAGAGCGACACAGCGAACTGCCCGTTTCTTTATGTGCAGGGAAAGTTGAAAGGAACATCGCGGTGTAGGCGCAAACGCGAACAGCCGAAGTTTTTAGTACGCGTCGGTGGTATGCACTCCTCACCAAAATTACGTGAAGAAACAATTAGAAAAAATTCAGAGCTACGCGCGGCGATTTATATGCTCCCGGTATCGAAGGATGAATTCAGTTACAGAAATGCCTTGTTCTTCTGACCTGCATCTGTTAGAAACGCGCAGCCAAAGAAAATTGCTTGAAACTGTTATTCCAGGTACTCCAAGCCTGAATAAATATTATCAAAGAAGCATACATATTGCCACCTGGTAAAGGACGCTCCTGAACTAACCATAATCGGCAAAACCAAGCGTACAGCGCTCACATTGATACGTTCAGGCACTCCTTCTTTCTCAGCGTAATTTAAATGTGGAATGTATTGCCATTGCCTGTTGTGGAACAGAAAAGATTTGTATTATTGCGACCTGACTTTAGATAAGTACCTGTAATAGTGTGCTACTTGAACTTGATATGTTATGTATTTGTGAATGTTCATTTTCTTTATGTTACCTTCTCTGTAAGGACTCTCGCAAGAGGGTTGAGTATCGTTACAAAAATAAAAAAATATGCAGCCCGTTTTGTACTTTCTGCGTTTGTCTGCGCAAAAAAAAAAAAAAAAAAAGAAAACGAAGCGGCGCCGCTACGCCGACGGCGAATTCACTTACCCAGAGGAGGAGGAGGCTTTCAGCACTGAGCGCATGCTCCATGCCTAACGAGACTGCCTCAAATCATCTCTTCCCCCTCCGCGAAACGAACGCTGCCGACAGTCATGGTTCCGCTCGTTTCGGCTCTTTGTGCAGTATGTTTTTTTTTATTACAAGAAACTTGGCTATCTCTAGAAAATAGCTCTATAATCAATTATCGTTGTTTTCATTTAGATCGCACAACATGCAAAGAAGGATTAGCGTTTTTTATTTGTTCAAATCGTTGTCACAGAGCGAAGATAACCTATCGGTCATTATCAACAGAAAGTGAAATTCTGGTATTAAACGTCGATGTACTTGGTTATTCACCACTTTCCATTGTCAACGTTTTAGAGACTACTTCGCCTGACTCTGCGATAGCAGCAGGTAGAAAAAAAATTTAATTATTGCGGGTGATTTCAATTCGCACCACGTATTGGAGGGCTGCCGATCGGACGCATGTGGCAAACGATTATTGGAATGGATATCTCTAATAACGTTCACTGTGCAAATTTGAAGACCATAACTTATATAAGCGGCGTATAACGCTCTGTGATAGATCTAACATTTTCCAGTTCTGGTTGTGCATTTCATCATGGTCAGCCATCACCTTAGGCACCAGCAGCGATCACCTACCGATATATTTTTAAATTGTTTGCCCAGTATCTTCAGTGAACAAAATAATACACAACTATGTAAATTTTACGAAATTACGATCTGGCCTAATTAAGCAGACCGGGTTAAGTGATCAGGTAAAGGCACGCAATTTATGCGAGGCTATCAATGATAGTATGAAAGAAGCTACATTCAGTATACAGTCAGCTAAACGTACTGCTCAAACGCCGTGGTGGAATCCTGATTGTGACCGTTGGAATATATATATATATATATATATATATATATATATATATATATATATATATATATATTGTTGGAAACAACTTCATGAGCAAACAGACAATGAAGCCTAGGAAAGCGTAGGGGAAGTTACTTGTGGTATTGTAATTGTGGTGAAAACAGAAAGGAATTAAAGTGGACGAAAAGACAAACCTGCCTTCGGTGGTAACCGAACCCACGACCTTCGGATGTCGCTATATATATATATATATATATATATATATATATATATATATATATATATATATATATATATATATATATATATATATATATATATACAGTAGAACCCCGCCGATAGGTTTTTCACGGGACCGTAGAAAATAAACGTGAGAGCCGAGAAACGGGAAAAATGGAAAAATTCACAGCATATCCACGGAGTGAATGATGACGAGTGGGCGATGCTCCGGAGGTTCATCGTAGATCGTGCCGAGTTCCGGATTATATTGGTTAACGAGCACGCTACGAATCCTCATGGTTCAACTACGCACAAGTGGAATCTCCCACCGGCACTTCATTACAAGTCAAGATCCAGTGCCTCTCTCTATATATATGGGTGGCCGGTGAACGGTTCTGCAGCGCGAGCAGTCGGTATTTTTCAATCAAGAAACTCGCTAGAGGACGCTGCCTGCGTCAAGCTTGTCTCTCGCGGGTGATTGCGCGTTCTCCTTCTTTGCGAGCTGGTAGTGCGTTCATCGAAGAAAGAGCGTTCCCATAGTCAACGCGCGCCTTTCGCTCTCTCTCTCTCTCTCACAAGACAGCAGATGAAAGAGTGAGAGCTCGCGCGCCGGGAGGCCCGCGCCGAGGGCGCGGGCCTCCCGGCGTAGTAGCGCGTTCCCGTAGTAGCTCGTAGTAGCGCGTTCCCACACGCGCCCTCCAAGTAGCGCGTTCCTAGTGGGTAACGCGCTACTACAACGGACGGACAGACCCGAACCTTAAGGAGCTTCGCCCCTAAAATGAGAGAAGTGGTGATCGGCACTCATTTTTATTTCAGTGCTTGCGGTTTCAGTGCACGCATCTGCACACTCGGCTACGATTTCGTCGACACAGAAAACGTCGGAGGTGACAACGGCATCAACCATGGAAACGTAATCACTGTACGCGATTCCGTCATAAACAGTTTGCACAACTGTGCCATAATTTTGCTGGCGGAAGCTGTAAACGTAATGGGCGTCGCCCTTTGTGCAGTTAATACAGTCAAGCCAAGTCAAGCTAAGTGAAAAGTCAATATTCCCGTCAGCAGTGGCCGCTTCGAGAGTCGATTCGCAACGCAACATACGGGAATGTCCCCACACTGCGACGTAACAGCGGGGTTCCTAATGCATTGAATCCTATGGGAGCTGTGCTGGGACTGGCCCAAAACGACGTAAGAGCCAGGAAAACGCGGCAGCCGGGAACGTAACAGCGGGGTTCTAGAATATATATATATATATATATATATATATATATATATATATATAACGAAAGGGTTGTTACAAACAACTTCATGAAAGAATAGACGTTGTAGCCTAGGAAAGCATAGGGGAAGTTATTCCAATTCGTAATTATGATTAGAGTAATTTTGGGGTAAGTAGAAAGGAATTAGTGGACCGAAAAGACAAACAGCATAGGGGAAGTTATTCCAATTCGTAATATGATTAGAGTAATTTTGGGGTAAGTAGAAAGGATTAGTGGACCGAAAAGACAAACCTGCCTTCGGTGAGAACCGATCGCACGACCTTCGGATCCGACATTATCGAGTATTATGTAATTGAAATCCTTGGGGTGGGTTAGGCAGCGCCACTCGTAGCCATGGCGACGAGTGTAGCACACCCTTAGTGCCGGGGGTCGTCACGTAGAACTGATCCTTATGGCGAGGTAGGTTGCTGCCCAATAAAACCTCATATGCTACCCTAAGGCACATAGCTGCCGCAACGAGGTCCAAGCTATCAAAATAACGTAAGGGGAAGGGGTTCAAGCGCTCGTTTTATTTGTTACAAACAACTTAATAAAACAACAGACGTTGTAGCCTAGGAAAGCATAGGGGAAGTTATTCCAATTCGTAATTATGATTAGAGTAATTTTGGGGTAAGTAGAAAGGAATTAGTGGACGATAAGACAAACCTGCTTTCGGTGAGAACCGATCGCACGACCTTCGGATATCGCGTCCGATGCTCTACCGCTGAGCTACGTAGCCAGCCGCCCCTCCGTCCACATTATCGAGTATTTATGTATATGAAATAATGGGAGTGTTAGGCAGCGCCACTCGTAGCCATGGCGGCGAGTGTAGCACACCCTTAGTGCCGGGGGGCGTCACGTAGAACGTGATCTTATGGCGAGGTAGTTGCTGCCCAATAAAACCTCATATGCTACCTAAGGCACATAGTCTGCCGCAACGAGGTCCAAGCTATCAAATAACGTAAGGGAAGGGGTTCAAGCGCTCGTTTTATTTGTTACAAAGAACTTAATGAAACAACAGACATTGTAGCCCAGGAAAGCATAGGGGAAGTTATTCGAATTCGTAATTATGATTAGAGTAATTTTGGGGTAAGTAGAAAGGAATTAGTGGACGAAAAGACAAACCTGCCTTCGGTGGGAACCGAAGGTCGTGGGTTCGGTTCCCACATTAATTCCTTTAATGGAATAATTACATGATATATATATATATATATATATATATATATATATATATATATATATATATATATATATATATATATATATATATACACCTATATCTTCACAAACAAGCAAGCCATCGGTCTTCTGTGGTCCGCCCAACATTTTCAAAGTACCACTGTCGCCCAGAACGCTGCCGTTCAGCTGCGGTTGATCGCTAAAGGTATGTGCCGTGACTCGTCTCAAAACGCAAATGGATCTGTCGCTTCTGTTTGTCCATGGTCGCCTATATGCGTGCGTTTTTACATATTTTATATGCCGCCACGTGGCGCTTGAGAATGCTTAACGTCGACCTGGTGTAGGATGTCCGGTACGGAAATCTAGGGTACAAGACAAGCTATGAGTACTTGTGAGGTGGTCGTTCATCAACTTTTCATCAACAATTCTAAAATTCCTGAAAGGACGTTGAGATGCACCGTTGAAAAAATGTTGCTTTATTTTTGGAAATGTGTGGACTTCAGTCTGGAAAAATTGTTCACAAAATGTTCAATGTGTACATTGAAAAGTCATATAAACGTTTCTGATAAAACGTAATGTGGCGACATGGAGCGTGTTGGTTTTGGGGGAAATGCGCGAATAATGACACCTTGACATTATTATATGTCCCATCTCGCAGTACAATCCAGCTATAAGAACTTTGAAACTCACCAGTAATGAAACAGCATATTCTTCGCTGCAAGCCTGGCGTTTACGCGTCTCAATTCCTGGCCTAATGTGCTGTCCTGGTTTATCAATAATTCGTACATTGTTGATAAAACGGTATATTTCTTCTCATTGTTATTGTTGATTATTGTTATTTTTACGATTTATCATGCTTTCGAATCTTATGCTGGCAATGTTGTTCTAGAAGGGTGTCCTCTGAGAACAGAAACATTTTGGTATTTCGCTTTTTTGTTTGTGAGGACACTTAGCCGAGAACTCTATATCAAATGGTCGTAGCAGACGTTGCACCTACAACGTAATCACCTCCCCCCTTTTTAACGTAAGCTACTAACCTAAGTACATTGGACATGTAGTCCTGTAAACACTCGAAGGCCTGTGCAGAGGACGCAGAACCTGCTTCTCTTCTTCCTCCTTTTCCCTTTCCATAGTCTTCCTCTCTGCTTCCGCTTCTTCTGCTTGTTTTGTTCCCTGTCCTTTCTTTCGCTTATTCGTCGTCTTATTTCACTACTTCGCAGCCTCTTTGATGTTTTTACTTTCATCACCCCCTTCTCGTTTTCTGTGTCTGTATCGATTGAACTACTGGCCGTGGCTGAGCCGTGGATTTGAACTCAAACTGCCCAGCCATGTGGTGAGAGTCAGTGGGGCGTGCCACTAATAGATCCTATTGAGCTAGGTCCATGCAGCCATGAAATCTTTTTTTTTTGTGTGTGTGTGTGGGGGGGGGGGGGGGGGCTACGATCGCGGTTACAGACACTGGCAGCGGCGACGGACACCATCGCTACTAATTTAGGTCATAGCATCAAGGCCATAACATCCTAGTCTGTAATATCAGCATGGTTATAGTGACTTGTTTGTTCAAAAGCCCGTTCTTTGCAAATGTGCGCACAAGACCTTTCAATTTTCGCGCGCATTGCGCCTCAGCGGTCGGCAACTTGGAAAGCATTGATCTTAACGTTTTGCGTAGCTACTCAATATTTATTATTATATTAATCGACGATTTCACGATTTCAAGTTTGTAAGAGTATTTGTAAGAAAATGCATCGTGCGTTAACACGGCCACAATAGTGCGGTTATAACCGTTGTTGTTTTGCGGCCGCACATGTTGGCCCGTGTTGGCGCCGTTGAGATTCAAACTTTAAGAAGTTCAAGCTGCATTTTTCTTGCAAGAGAAGTATTGGTTCTGCTGTGTGCGTCTCATCCGTTTACCGGTGCTTCTTATTACGGGAATCTGCTGCTTCAACGAACATCGTGGCGAACCCACCGAACGGCTACGCACCGCAGAAGGCGCTTTGAACTATGCGAGTGAGCGACCATCGATGGACCATCGCTGTCAAAGGCGCGGTATGTACTCTGGTAAGTACAATACCTGTTTTATTTTCCTCCAGTATACTGTAAGTAACATTTTTTTTTTAGCTAACTGTGCACGTTGTTCTGTGGGTAGGCTTTATTTCAGTGGTTCTTGAGTTGAACGGGGCTCTGGGTGGCAGGGCTCTGGGTGGCGGGTGATTTGAAACAAGCGGCAGCTGCGCCTTCCTCTATGCGCATCACGGCGCGCTGTAGGACGATGTTTGAAGGCACCGCGCTGGCCGTTTATGAAGGGTGGTTGATGAACTGTTGTTTTCTACGACTGTTGTTAGCCCTGACCCTTGCTTGCTCGCGTCGTCCACTAGCCGCGGTTCACTGAGAGACAGATACCATGCACTTTCCACCCTATTCTCTTCATTAGAATCTCTAACCCGTTTAAACCTCGCAGTATCTCGGCTTGCCTCGGACGTTTCACTTCTAATATATTTTCCTTGCACAGAATGGGACTACTGGGTGAACCATGATAAAATTGAACACGTGGTCGCGGTTACTCTTATCACTTTTGATTAGATTCATGGTGCGGTTTTACACTCGGGACAATGATTCTGAAAAGTGTTTTGTGTAAAGAAGAAAACAAAAGGTTTTGTTTCCCTTATACGAACGTATAAATTGACGCCGTTGAATGCACTTTTATGCCGTTTTAGCGATTTCTGGACATTAAGCGCACTTCGAAAAAATATACTTAATGAGTATGTATTTTTTCAGCACTTGAACTACTGCTGCACTAGTATATTGCTACTCTTGTCGACGCATAGAATTTTGACGAAATATCGAAACGTGGTAATTCGACCAAAATACCTGTAATTAAAGAATTCACTGCTGCACTCTTTAAGCAGAAAATGTTGATACTGGTAGATATTGGCTTTTGCTAGTGCTATCTTTTGGGAATAATTGTACCTTTGTAAAATGCCTTTTTATTTCAAAATTTCGCTGATACGTGGTTGGTTTGCCAAAAATGTTTGTTTCAGAAAACAACGTATAAAGTTTTTCTCTTTTTAAACATAACTCTATTTGAAGTCAGAGATGCTGCTTACCTGCATGTGAAAAAGCGTGGCATTATCTCAGTTACTGACAAGTTACAATGCATCAGATGTTACCGACTCACTTTACCAACCGTGTCACTGATGTTTTGCTGGAAATTGGTCACTTGTTGTTCAAAAATAATTGTACCTGACGTACTCACTAAGAAGCCATCAAAAATGAGGAAATAATAAAGTGTATCATTTTTAGCGGATTGTGCTCGAGGTTCAGAAAGCAAAGAAATTTAGGAAATGTATAATGTCGGCCAGGATAAACGTACTGAAAATTGTAAGTGCACTGGCGAACTTGTATACTGTTTGGACTGTCTGGTGGCTTGCCATTATTTTTAGGCTTATGAGGTAAGAAGCCTGCATTTAGAAATGAAGCTGGTTGCATCAGAACTTGCATATTTTTCAGTGTTAACTACACGCGGCATCCAACCTCTTTGTCTAAAAACTGTGTTTTCCACTTGTGAATTTCAGGAATACTGCTTCGGTAAGCATTCAACATGCCGATTCAGAAATATTTGGGCGAAATATCAGCGTAGGTTTAATATAATGCTGTTTTAAATCCTAGCGTTGCAATCCACAAATGGCCATGCGCCACTGCAGGCTGGCACAGCTCCTATACTGTGATGTCAGCTCAAGTTACTAAAGGTGTAAACATATCGTTAACTTTTGCTCCCTCGAAAATAGAGATTCATGTGAAAACTAGAAAGTAAGAAAATGCTTGGACACCGTGTGGTGCCTTCGGAAGCAAGGCTGGAGCACAGTTTGCTTTTCCATTGCTGCTGAAGGGGTGCCAGTCTCAGACAGCATGGCAGTGAGAAGTTGACGTGAGCTCCAATGTTGAGGGGAACATGTGCTGGGAAATCGTAACCGTATTTTTTGTCACTCTAAATAAACCCAGACAATGCAGCAAAAGAATCTGGTCAGGAGTCCGAAAACACTCATTGTACAAAATTTGAAGAAAACATTTCACGACCCCTTTAAGGACTGATGTTGTTAGGGCCATGTACCAGTAGTAGATTTCTGTTTTTGTAAGAATAACATAATGCATGCTGATAAAACAATATTTTATTTCGTTACAGGACAATAATACAGGAGGGGATGGAAGATATAACAGAGACCGCTGACTGCTTAGAGTTTCATTCTGGAAAGCTTGGTTATATACACAGTTAACCACTACTACAACATCTGGGCACAAAACGCAGTTATAACGGAAAATGAACATGAGGATAGCCTTACAATGTGCTCATCACAACTTACATAGACCAGACATGAGTGCTGGCCTGTTCTACTTGTCTTCTCACTGTGTCTGTGTGTTTTATCTGTGCTACCAGTATGACTGCAGTATTAAGTACGTCTCCTTATTAATGAGCACAATAGAGGAAGGACTGACACAACAACCTTTTCCATAAAGCATTTTTCGAAGAATTCGATCATATTGAATACAACCCTCTACTGTAGGTGCATAACCTGACATGTACTACATTGCCTCGTTAGGTGTGTGGTATTTACCTAAAGAATGCTGCATAAAAGTGCAAAATTTTGCCATGGACGACTTTATGCTGCGCTTGGAATAATTAGCCTAGTGAACCTGTTCATGATTTTATATTTATCACTGTATCTAAAGGGAGGTTGGGACCTGAATTTTTTTGCAGTGACATGCTTTAAAACCATCTGGCTGCTTCTTGCTTGTTTGTGTGCTCGCTATGAAGATTGCCAAAAGAAACTAGTTAGCATGCCTAATTACATAGAAAAGGAATTACCCATGCAAGTCGGACCATAAGTTCTGATATTTCCTCTCTCATATTTGCCGCTGTGCAAAATTTAGGAAGGGAGGCATTGTAAAATGTGGTGGTGTGCTCGACTGACAAATTTTATCCACTAAACATACACAGGGCCCACTGCACGCTGGTGCACTGGGAACACTGGTGGCAGCATCAGAGCGGACACACTGGTGGCAGCATCAATTCAAGGCCCAGTCTTGAAGGTTCTGAATCCCTCCTCATTTACCATCATTGCAAGATTACGAAAAATTTATCATCGAGACGACCATGCTAAGTCTTATGTTCTAAACAGTAACGACTTTCGACACATTTGATTTCCTTGGGCAAGCATATGGTGCGGCACAAGGAGATTCGAGGTGTCGTTATCTAAATTACGCTGCAGTTTGCTACAGCGAAATTTTTATGCACACAGTTCTGGTACCGCTGCATCCCCGCAATGCTCGTATTGTAATCAACGAGAAACAATAGAACATTTTTTAATAGAATCTCGTATAGTATATATGAGCACTAAAGAAAAATATTTTCGGAAATGCCCATACGAAACCTTGGACGAGTTTGACGTACCCACTTTACTCTCCCTGGGGGTGTCGGCACTCAGTCATTATGATAAAGCTGTATTTGATGCTGTATTTAACTTTTTATCTGAAACTAAGATGTTTCCTTGCTATTTTGTTTATATTTACACAAAATTTCAGTTTGTTGTAGGTCGTGACTAATTTTATAAACACAATATGATTCTTTTGTGACAGCTACCTCATAGAGAAATGAATGTGACCCCACTCTCTTCATTCCTTTAAAAATCTCAGGCTAGCTTCCCCTTCTTATTCATCTTTTCTTTTTCTTCTTTCGATTTCCTAATATCCTTCTCCTGCCGTGTGATTCATGGTCGATCAATGTTGTGGGTTGCACCAAAGTTTCGGGTAAAAACAAAACAAATCGAAGCACGTGCCAATGTTAGAGGCTGTTTGTGCCAACCTTCGTGGGAACGTTCGCGGCAGCTCCAACGTGGCAGGGCCAACGTCGAGAATTTTTTCATGCGTTCGAGATGCAGCTGGTGCTTTGGCGAAGTTTCGGTTAGGTTTTACCACTACTTGTTAGCTTATCTACTTTGACTGCACATTTGTTATAGATGCAGGCAATTTTGGCTAATGTCTAAAACATCCCCTGGCCAAGGGCATTGCCCATGGTCAGCACCTCTGCCTCTAGATCATTTGTCTTTGGATTCTTTTTTCTGCAGTGGTGTTAGCAGCATCGCAGTCACGCTTTTACAATCCACGGGGGAACGATCTGACAGAACAACTCGAAGGCTGTCCAGGCAGAGCTTCAGGCTATGGCTCCTCACTTGCAGCGACATCCATCCGATCAGCGACGCCCATCTTTTTGGAAGAAGTGGGCTGTCATCAGACCGGACGTATGTTGCAGACCTTCTAAAGTGTAAGTCATTTGTGTTCGCTCATGTGAGTGCATTCATACCGCCTCATCTTGCATAAACCAAAGGAATTGTCGTGGAGCTCACTCTCGACTGACTCCAACTGAGAGTCTGGAGAATGTGTCAGGTGCTGGGGTTATACATGTATACAAATTTGACCGACTCGTAAATGGAGAGAAATTTCTTTCTGAATCAGTTATAGCTGCGTTTGCTAGTACGTCCTGCCCATCGCAGCTGCAAGTATGGCCACTGATTTTCCGAGTTGAGCGACTAGCTTCTCGTGCTCTCCAGTGTCGCAGTTGTTGGCGTTCTGCCATAGTGTAGGAGGCTGGAAGTTCACGCTGCCGCTAATGGGGTGACGATTATCCACCTAATGAGTGCTCTGCAATCTAAAAGTGCTGCTTGTTTGGGGGTAACCATCCAACTGATTACTCAAACTGTCCATCAACAACGTATGAAATGAAGGTACTGGAAATAAATGACAGGCGGGGATGCTCTCGGCTTGAAGCTATTGCAGTTATTAAAAACAAGGCCTTTGGATATGCTGGTGTTGCGTGACGCAACATATATTAAATCAAACTCAGGTATTGCAACTTATCGAGGCAACAGTAGAAAAAGCAATGTCAAAAGCTATGGAGCACATAATTTCAAGTGTAACGGACAGTCTTGCACAGGTATTCGCTTAACAAATGTCTCAGCTGTTTTCAATAACTGATCCGCCAGTCACCAAGCCGACGTCTAGTGCCACGGAGGAAGCATGTTATTCAGGCCCACAGCGGAAACCATCAACAGACCAAAAGTTCGTTAGGCTGGAATCTTCCGTTTCACATCAGAGTGAGAGGATGACATGGAAAATTGTCATGACATGAGACGTCAGAAGCGAACTGGATCCCCAGTAAAATCCAGTGGCTCCATTTTGAAAAACCTAAAAGGGTATCTCAAACCGTAACCTGGTCATCAAGCAAAGTATAGTGAAGACGGCTGTAGGAGAAGTAATCAGAGGTCCCAGTTAGGTTCTTTGAAAGTATTGCAGTGGAATTGCCGTTCTTTGCTTTCAGCCTCGACATATTTATATTATTTATCAACTCAATTTAGCCTTCATATAATAATATGGCTAGATACTTGGCTTAATCATGATAAAGATGAATATATTAAGATTGATTGATTGATCAATATAAAACTTTTTGAGGTCCTGAAGAACTGTGCGTTTCTCCTTCAGTTGTTCACAGGGAAGAAGATAGCGTCCTTTCCAAATGAAAAAAAAAAAGACTTCTTTTGCTGGTGACTTCAATTGAGATCATGTTTCCTGCTGATTTAGAACTCGTTCTTGTGTTACCTTGTTGTGCCTACCTTAGTTCGCAGGCAATCACGCTCAGTGTTAGACTTCATCTTTTCTAGCAGAAATATTACTGTAAATCCTTGGCAAACAATTGATTTCGCTTCAAGCACTGATCACCTTGCTGTGTATTTTGAAATTATTTCCTCCAATAGAGCAGCCGTAAAACAGCAGAAAATATTTAATAATTCTAAAAAGTTTAATGATTGCTTGTATTCTCACACTATTGCCCTTTCCAGCGGAGTGATGATTTCGTCAGCTCTGGAGGTGTCGAAAAAGTTCTCCAAATTTGTACGTGATTTGGCTTTAGGTGATTACGATTAACCTAACCGCTGGTGGAATACTCAGTGCACAAGACATTATAGGAGGAGGAAAGCAGTATGGAAACACAGAGCCTTCAAAATTGGAAAGTTTATCAGTTCATTGCGGCAACAATCAAATGCGATGTTTCTCGTACGAAAGAGGGGCATGAAAAAGAACATTTCAAATACCTGTGAAATACCTTAAACAAACGAACTTTATTTCGATGCCTTCGTTTTAGAAAAAGAACCCTACTGCGAATAAATGTAGATTGGGTAGTTTATACCTCACAAGAAATGCATGATTCCTTCGAACTCTTGGCTCAAGGATTAGAAAACCAGTTCACAACGCAAGTTCAGAATTCTGTTTTTACACCGGTGGTCACAGACTGCGGAGAGATCTTCTGCAGACCTTGATCATGTCGTGTTGAGATTGTGAAATTCAGCACCTGGCCCAGTCAGGATTACAAAGAGTATGCTAAGGACATTATATGAGGACTCTACAGATTATCCTTCAGAGCTTGTCAATTATTCTCTTAGGAATTCATGGCTAACATGTCCATCACTTACTATTCCATCACTTAAAAAGCAAGGGGCAGGCTACATTCTCGACAACATAAGAACGAATGCACTAACATAAAATGTAGGGAAGCTTATTGAGAGGGTTATGAATGCTCATATAATAGAAATCATTAGCGAAAAATAATTCTGATTACATGTGAAATTGGATTTCGTTCTGGTTATTTAAAATTGAACACACATCTGGATCAGAAAAGTTGAATTAGCATTGCCCGGCAAAACAGGCAGTATGCAGCGTTGGTGGCGCTAGACATATGTAAAGTATATGACAGAGTTGAACACGGTATTCAAATAGAGCGATTTTGCTACCACAGTTTCCCAGACTGTATTGTAGCATGGGTTGGGGCATTCATAAGGGAAAGAGAGCTTTATTGTTTTTAAAGTGACCACTCGTAAAAGCTAACTCGATAGGTTTGCTGCAGGGTTCAGTACTTTCACTAGCATTATATAATGTCTTAATGAGCACTATTCCAATCCACCAAAGGGCAAAAACTTATTTATATGTTGGTGACATTATCTTTTTGCTGTGCACAGCTACATTCACTAGCTTTGCCATATAGTGCAGACATATTTAAGGAAACCTGAAATGTGGCTTGATAGCCTGGAGTTGAACACCATAAGTCCACTATATTGCTATCCCTGGTGAAAGACTGCACATTTCGAGGAATTATAACCTTCAAGACATACGTCAAGTGGAATCAATAAGAAATCCTGGGATTATTTATAACAAAAGCCTCAAGTGGCGACCGCATATTGACGATGTAGCGACTAAATGTGTGTGTGCGATGGGCATACTGCCTATGCTATGCGATCGTAGATCTGGAATGAGGGGAGTAGCACCTTTAAAGGTACATAAAATGTATGTGCATCTAGTTTTAAAATTTCGCTGTGCACTATTTTTTGATGCACTAGCATACAATACAAACTGTTCGCTTCTTCCACTGGAGCGAGAGGCTTTTGGCGGTGTTTAGGCCTTCCAGAACAAGTTGCAATCTGATACCTGGAAGCACGAGGGCCACTGCTTATGAGCCGATTTAACATTTTAATGGTGCACACATTATGAATTGCCCTCAAACTGAGATCAAATAATTTTCCTCTCTCATCTAGATTTATTTTCTGTGCACTAGCTGAGGTTTCACACTCCGCAAATTATATTTGTTTAGGAACTGCTGAAGGCATTAAATGTGCAGATTCGCAATGCACTTCCCTTGACTATGCAGCATAATTGTTCAGAGAATGTGTATGGCCACATTTTTCCAAATTACGTGAAATTATTACCGTACCGCATCCTAAAGGGATTGTCACAAGATCACCTAAGTACTCTGCTGACAAAAGTGGTTATTGGAACAGATTGATCGCAAAGCGCAGAGCTAGCTGGAGTAGGAACGCGCTTGACTATGAAAGAGAGCCTGTGACAGCGCTGCTGAGCACAGTGATACAGGCATATCGTTCACAGGCAGCTGAGAGCGGAGAGTGCCGCTTGAGCAGCACCTGGCTTGAGGTGTCATGGTGTGCAAATTTTAACGCAAATTCTGCGGGCACAGCATGGTGAATACCGTCTTACTGGGTAGTAAGTTTTGATTCTTGTAAAACACGGTAGACGAAAATATGCGCCCTTTACTGTGTTGATCTGTTTAGAGACAGCGTGTTGCTGGCCAACCTTGCATCGTATAAATTTGACTCCTGGAAACAGGAACCGCAGTGGAGGCATGAGCTTGGTGCAAATGGCTCCAGTTCAATGCATGGTATCAGATACTGATTGTTCTTGCGGCAGCCGCTCGAACCGATTTAGTGAAGTTTAACTTCGTAAAGGTTGGTGACGCTCTGGAAAATGTGTAGTTTATGCTGGAAATTTTATTCATTCGGACAAATGTGCAGTTTGTGCTGGGAATTTTATTTGGACAAAAATTGAAACTGTGTGTCAATTATTTATAAGTTGACGAATCAGCAACGTGACTGAACACCCCATATAACTAATCATACAGTAGTTCTCAATATAAAGTTTTTAGCCCTGTACAAGTCGGCTTTAATTGAAGCGAGAAAGACTGCAAGATCAATGCATCGCGATGCCACCTTTTATTCATAGCAGAAGTGTCATGAGAAAAGATATGATATGTTAGCCATAAGTGAGCTGGTCATAGCATACACCTGTGCACATAAACTGATTCATTTTGAGTTGAAAAAGTGGACTGATGCTATCCAATTTATATTTCTTTGGATCACTCAGTCCTCGTTTAAATGTGAAGTCTTCACATTTAAACGATACTTGCGGAGTGTAGTTTCTTTTTCTAGCGCTGCAAGCAGCGTTTAATGAAACCTACTATCTGTCGTACTTATGCAGGACTCCGTCAATCAAAAGCATCCTTTGGCGACCCCAACAAATCAAGCAGAAGGACCTCCTGATCTCATTGTGGGTGAGAGTCTTGTCAGAAAAAGGATATTTAAATTGTGCTGGCTCTCAACAAATAATTTTTCATGTCTCATAAAGTATAATTCATAGGGTTAGTGGCTCGTTTTCAGGGTGCGGCAAATAGCATTTTATTTGTAGCACCCGCGAAGGGCCGACCCCACTGTCAGAATCCAGAGGAACTTTTAACAGATGATGTAGATCAAGAATTTATTACCTAATTGCTGCTAAGAATGTTGTTGGGTTAGTCACTGCTGGCTGTTACAAAGTGCCACTTCTAGGGCAAATAATGCGAGTAATAGGTGCTGGTTTTTGGGAGATGTATATTGCGTAGCTATTCTAAATAACATATAGTTGTATTCCTACCTGTACAAACTGCCAAATGGACCTACTTGAGAATAGGTTTGTCTTAATGGGGTTGTATTCAAATTACACGTGATAGCGCAAGGATACTACCCTGAATGTTGCAGAGCACATTTTCTCGTTTATGAAGCAATATTTTTTTCAAGTTTATGTTGATTAGTTCCACTTGGAAGGTGAAATCAATTTGGTTTGTATTCACAGATTTATTGCTGTAATGCCTTTCACAATTAGCTCTATTATTATGTGAAAGGAGTGTCAATGATAGCTGCATCGAATCGCCTCGGTTTCCACTGCAGTGACTGTAAGAACATGAGGTATTAACAGTATATATGCACTAGGTGTTGTGCTTGATAATGAAGTATGGTACGATTTTGCAATATAGCGGAAACGCCATTACCTTGGCCACATATTAATGAGGACAAGTATGTATGTAAAGTGCTTTAGAACTGGCATCTGCATTAAATGAGTGATGGTTCTTGCACTTTGCTGTTATCTCTACCTCGGAACTCACGGCCTGTGCAGCCACTACTGCCACCAAAAACGGTACCATTGAAAACATCTCGCATGTCTGTTGCTCTTGCATTTTCAGAAAGTGGTGACAATGATTGCCGTTCAGTCTAGCGGGTGTTCATAACTCCAGGATGCGTTAGCACGATACATTTAGGATCCATGACACAGACGAAGATACGGGAAAGTCTCGCTGTCTATTCGCTTGTGCCATGGCTTTTTTTCCTTGTGCTTGCCACTCTAATAGAGTACACACTCAAAAAGTGCTGGATTTGCTGATATGGCTCATGCTTATTTTGCTGATAAGTGCTGATATGTCTCATGCAGAAGTATCTCTGAGGGAGGGTTGGCCTAAAATAGTACCAAATATATAGTGGACAAACCAAAAGTGCTTTTGAAGGGTACAAATATATGACTAATATAAATAATACTTCGACGTCACCAACATGACATCTTCGTAAGTTTGTAATGATTAACTAAAGCAAAATTAGGTGTGGCCAATACGTGCATTGGATGTCCAAGTATTAGCCTCATGTCATTTACCTTAATGCTGTTCAGCCTCTGCTAAATTATGTCCATGCCATGTTTGAGAGCACATTGTTTCGGGTTCAGATCCTCATGTTCTGGGTTACACTACCAAAGTATTCACTTACACATATATGTCTATAGCGAGCAGGTAAGCCTTACGATGAAGATTTTAGTTTTAATGTCAGCTCCTAAGAAGTAATCAGCATGAACGAGTTACAATGGAACTGGTTACACTGGAAATTATCTTTGAACCATTACGAAAACATCAAAGAGAAACAACCTAGAGTGTTAAAAAAAAGAGACGTCCTTACGCCACCTGCCCCTGACATTACCATTTGAGTAGTGGGGACTATTCGGTCCATGTTCCGATTTTGAAATATCTGCAGAACATGAATGGCTTGTGCTCTTTGGTACATAGCGTCAGGCCAATGTTGGCCAATAAATTGCTTAGTAAGGTGATGACTTGAAGAATCATTCCAAGACAGTGGAAAGTAAAAATCCTAAACAGAGAAAATTAAACTTTGATGTTTCTTGAACACTACAATCAGGCACGACCTTCACGTCAGCACTTACTGTTGTAATCATGGGGGCAGCTTGGCTGCCAGTTTTAATGCCCTATTTTCATGACTGAAAAAATTTTTGCATTGCTTTTGACTGAATCTATTCATAGGCTGCACTGATAGAAGATCCCTTCTCAATTCTGTGAAGTGGCCTGCTGTGTGGCTATGCAGACTACTTCCTTTTCTTGCACATAAAATTGGCTGTTTGCATTCATTTACGCAAGTTAAGTATCGCATTAACTTCAGTCTGTGCAGTGGACATTATTTGACGGATCCTGCAACTGATAAGACATAATTAAGTGCAACCATATTTCAGTGAAGTGCCTTGTGTGCCTCTACATTTGTCGAAAACATGCAGGAATGGATGGCCCTGAAAATGCCAAGGATCCCATTATCACAAGACAATACACGTGCAGCGATGTCCTGAAGTGCAGAAGTGGATCAGGTACTGCATTCTCTGACTATATAACATTCATGTTCTCAGCACAACATAAGATTGCCAGTAGTTTTCACTGCAGAGGCTGTAGGAAAGATAAAGAAATTGGCACCTACCACCACATGTTCATTCCATGCTTTGGGAAGTTCGAATACGTTGAACTTGTATGCTAGTTGGTTAAGCACGATGAAACAGGGAACAGGGCTTAAAACAGGGACAAAAAAACATGAAGGACAAATGCGGCATTGAGTATGAAGTGACTTGAAGTGACTGTATTTGGTGATATGTAGTAGTGCCAAGTTTAAATACAAAGGAAGGAGCAAGATGAAGAAAAACGCAATAGTCATAATTAAATGGGGACTGGTCGCACATTGCAATTTTCTCTCATGATACGATAGCCGAGATGTACTAGATTTCTTTATCATATAATAATACAGACGTGCACTCACACACTTATTTTTAACATGCTATATGTGGGTCTCGATACTTTGTTACATCAATTTCTTGCTTACTCGAGGCTACAGCATGTCACAATTTTTTAGTACAGGGGGATGACACATTACTTGTAATGAGCACCAGATGATAACTACCGGCACTGGTTACATTATTCTGGTGCTCGCGAAGTCTGTGATTGTAAACACCAGCCGGTCTCAACAATGTTCATGTTTCCACGTGACATGGTGTTGTGATAAAGAGCCTTCTCTACACAAGGTGGCAAAATTGACAATCTTGTTGGTGACAATGCAGTAGAAACTCATTCATACATTTGTGAAAAATAACGCAACGCTGAACATATTATCCGGGAAAATGTATGATCCAAACACGCGAAAAAAATCACGCTCTTTCGCCGGAAACGGACGCACTGATATAAATATTAGAGTATTTTACAATTTCACCTAACTCAGGCAATAAAATGTCACGAAACAGCAATAAACGTCTGCTTAAATAGCTATTGAAGTGTCCAGGAACGTGCGCGAAGGCACGGCAGTGACCGCGAGCGCTAACCATCAGCGCTGAACGCGTCAGGAATGGAACACGCGTGTTCTCCCTAGCTTCACTGTTTGAACTACTCCACATCTTCAGGCAAATTAAATAACGTGTAACTAAATGGGCACGTTCACGTCGTCATTTTCTCGGCCTGCCTACACCTATCAATACACGGCGCGGACGCATGGGCCACGTTGTGCCCAACGGTGCGAACTCTGGTACATAACTTATGCGCACCAAGAGCACAGCCTTGCATCAACAGGTCACATGAACGGGCACATCCCGTGCGTCCACGGCGCAAGCCAAGGTCGCTGGGCAAGCGCATCGTGTGCGTGTTCACCATCAGAGCTAGCAGCTTAGTTTCTAGATGCTACGAAACTTCAGCCGATTTTTTCTCTCTCTTCCCACCCTTTATTTAACCAGTGCTTCTTCGACGCCACCACCGCAACTTACTAGCTGACAAACGAACGTGCAATCTATCGGCGGCTCCTGGCTGTTCAAGGCACGAGTGCAGCACGTGCCGAGCGCGACCCGGCTTTTCTTCGACGACAAAACCGGCCGAAGCGCGCGTAATGCACGCTTGCCAGTACAAGGTTACGCTTGTCATGCGTCTACTCACTGCAGGATTGCATGACGCAATGCGTTGACGACTTGTTCGGTTTGACGCGATGGGATCACCCGCGTGATCTAATCACGGGCGGTATAACCTTGCGATAGACTGCGCCCGCTCATTCTCTGTAAAAAGCACAGGATGCGCTCCATATTCCGCACACGTTATCGGTTTTCCAACTTGCTTATTTTTGTGTTTTTTAAGTATGTCCGTCGTCTTGCATGTCGGATCAGAAAGGGGAGGTTCGACGATGTTTTCTAAGCAGTCTCGGGAGAATTTCTCTGGCAGTGTGTGTGCACTAGCTATCTATGTGCCAGGCATTTTTATTTGCGCTTTGTGGGCATGGTCATCGAAGGTGAGATGAGCAGAAGAGGGCAGTCCAGCTTCCAGCTTTCTAACGCTATCAAGATCATTGGAACCAAGAAATCGTATCAACCAGTAACGTATCAGTGAGGTTCTACTGCATATGGGACCTTCTTTGGGATGGTTCTTGGCATGTTTAGACATTTTGGACAACTTAGTTCATGCACTGAAGACAGCGTTGACATTAGTACAGTGGCGTATCCGCTCGAATTTATGAGGCAATTTGTGTATGTAACGAAATGCAGTTAATTTTTGTGGTTGTTTCTTTGCATCGTTATCATGCCTGCTTCGGTGTCTGTTCTAGCACGAGTTTTTTTCTTTGAACACCTTTGCGCTTTTGAAAAAGATAACTTATTTGGTGCGCCGAAGACATGCTCGACACTTGCGCTGGCCTATCTCCTTGAAATTATAGGATGTAATGAATTACATTTCATTCTTTAGCTTGCTTGGGTGCATACTTACAGCGTCCGCCTCACTTTCTGTTCTTACACCAGTTTTTTGTTTCAACAACTTTTGTCGACTGAAGACACCACAACATAAGAATAACCGTCCCCTAGGAATCAAGTAACTTGTGGTTGAGAGTTCTCCCATTTGAAAAGTACGCACGATTTTTCGAGCGTGTTGTACAAGCACTGCATTGCTATTTCTTTTTTTATCAACTTTGCAAAGTCTGTATGAAATTATAAAAAGACTCGTTTTAGTGCGCAATCCAAAGGACTAGAATGTGCACTCAGAATTCCATTTTAAACGTATATCCTGGAACCTGATAATGTTGACGATGGGGCTTTTGCAGGTCAATCTGAGAAGCTTTGTACACAGCCTAGAAATGTCTGATACATGACGGACGTGTTTCTCAAATGAGCATGAATCACAGACTAAACAATAAAAAAACTAATGAGCAAACCGAGAAACTCTGCAATCTCATGAATTGTGACATGTGAGGAGACACTGCACTCAAAAATAGCAAAAAAAATCACTTAATGTTGATGGTATACATTGCCAATTGTGATTTCGTTCTTTGGCAAGTAGGTTCCCCCTTCCCGATATGAATATAGTGATTCTCAATAAAAATTGAAATGTTTCAGAAACCTGAACTGTGG